>BLKM01011740.1:0-22823 GCA_013340265.1 Coptotermes formosanus | reverse complement strand
TTATTTACAAGTTAAGACAACTGTTCACCATTAAAGATAACGATTCCTGTTATTCACAAGTTAAGACAACTGTTCCTATTAGGGGGAAAAAGTTTTTTTGGTATTTGACACACAACACTCTTAGAGTTATCTGGAAGGTTTTAAAGTTAAAAATAATCACTACTTTAGGTAATGTCTTCCCTTGGTTCATAGGTTCAAATGACAGAAGTGTCACATTAATTTGATAACAGTGGCTTGATGGAGCCAGCACCTTACCATACAACACCTTATTGGTTACTTATACCACATATACAACATATGTTAAAACACACAACTTGCCTGGTAGTTCACCGTCGTGAATGGAGTCATCTGACAATGTATCAGGCACCTGACACAGAAATACATCATCAGATTCCTGGTTACCCTCTTTGGCTTCTGATGATTCACTTTTTTCATCATTGATTACAGAGTGCTGTCTTGGTGTGTCATCAAGTATTTCAATTTGTTGAACTTTATCTTTGCTTTCTGGTAGCTGACTACTGTCACTGGAACTTACTTCTCTTGATTCTTTTCCATGTGGCATCACCTATATTGAAAAGCATTAAATTATGGAAAGACTGTTTGGTGGTTGAATAAACTGTACTAATTCAACTGTAACCCTTCAATTAGTATGACTTCCTACCATATACTATGTCATAAGCAGAGAGATTTCATATTTTTTATGTCAACAATGAAAACTTGCAAAATGCACCATATGACTTACAAGCTGGCATCCTCTTCTCTCCCACCATTTCACAAATCACTCTCAGTTCAGTCAGGCTCTGCCTTTCATTAAGTGATGCTGACTGCTTTCATAATTTATGGAATGACACCCCCTCAATCATTAATGTGTTTTATGCTCCCAAAAAGTGCTTTTATCTGATTAAAAATAACTTTCACACTTTCTGAAGTTATTTTATATGTATATTACTGGCACTTCAAAAGTTTTTTTGAACCAAAGAGGTGTTTTATTTTGAAAATAAATTCCATGTTTTGGAGGGATTTACTGGCTCTTATTAATCATGAACAATGATACCTCCTGTATGTGCACACCACATTCAGCCCATGTTCACACACGTAAATGTATGCATGCACTCATAATGGAACTAATCTATGGATCTCATTTGTACAAATTTGTCCCTGTCACAGACAAAAATAAACATAAAAAAATCTTACTACACTTATACCTTGGTATCCACCCTTCAGTCTGTTTATTAATGCACTGAAGCCTGCTGGAACCAGGAAAGAAGTCAGTGTAGCAACTAGGCTACAGACTGGACAATCCAGGGTTCAAATCCTGGTAGACACAGGAGACTGAACTCTTCTCCAACCTGTCCTGACTGGTTCTGGGGCCCACCCAGCCTCCCTTCAATGGGTACTGGGACTTGTTCTCTGGGAGTAAAGTGGCCCTAGAATGAGGCTGGCCACTCACCTCCATTTAGTTCTGAGGTTAAGAATGAGTGTGGCTACACCTCCATTCCCCATATGCCTTCATTATGCGGACAGGGACAACTTCACCTTTCTTTACAAGAAACATGACATATTCCAAGTAATGCCTAACAGAGGACTGGGATTTCATATGTTGAGCAACATGTTACAATCCTTCGTTTTATGAATCCAGAACTACCTGAGGAGATCAACGCTTTTGTGCTCTGGACCCCTTTGAGACTCTGGAGAAACCTATGGACCCCTTCTCAAAAAAATGTATTTAAATGCATAAAATAAAATACACAGATGTATCCGTGATTTCAGGCAAGGTATACAGATGCAGATTCTATATCTATGTAGCACAATCTACATTATAGATTGTAACAAAGGAAACACAAGGCTCAAATACAGTTTTCAAAATATTAAAAATAATAAATATGTAATATGGTAACATATGCACTTCGTTAATAACCCATTAAATCAATAACAAGATAATAAATAAATTTAAGAGACAGGAAAGTTGACATTAAATTCATTTTTTTAAAACCACACTTCAATGCGAAGGCAAATGTATTCTGTTTCCCTTTCTCAGGCTATAATAATTTTAGATAGTTAAGATTTATTGAAGTTACCAAACATTTTTTAAGTCTAGAGGCCATAAATTACCTTGTTGCCTACATTCCTTGTTGAATGAAAAGCTAAATTTCAATTAGAGGTTAGTGGAAATAATGTGGCATTTTTTTCCCATCCACATTCATGGACCGTCTTAAACCTATCCTTGGACCCCAAATTAGAAACAGCTGCCCCAGGTATTACAATATTTAGTCTCTCAACATCTGGCTTATAATATTAACTCATTTGCTTCTGCTGTTGTGCATGAAAAATGCACCAATATACACTCCTTATTGAATACATTATTCTGTAGCTGCCCTGAATACACTGGTCAAATTGAGTACTATTGCAAACACAAGTATTGCCTTTAAGTAATGTGATGAGTTCCGATCATCAAGGTCACTTGGGGAGAAAGAAAATATGCACATGCCATCACATGCAGTGGTAAGGTTAATTCTAACACAGCATACACAGACCCGATGCATGAAATCAGCATAGCTGTAGGCCTGGGCAGCCTCTGACTAAATATGTAGCAGAGATAAGAGGGTGTAGCACACTTATCCATCTAGCGTTCTTGTATTTTTGCACAATATGTTACCTTTATGCCCACTGCATAGAATTTTGTAAGTTTTAATTTCTGACCTGATTATTTACATTTGGAACCCCTTCCTGTGACTTCTGTTTCTGACTGCTTTTTTCATGAATAAGACATCCAGAGTCATCCACAAGCACTGGGGTAAATGGACCAAGCTGTATCTTATTTTTTGGAAGGGGTGACAGAGATACAGCATCAGTTTCCACTTCTACATCATCATCCTCATTTATAACTGAAAATGGTCCAAGAGTCATCTTCTCCTGTGAGATATTAATGCTTTCAGTTGCAACATCATCATTTGGCTCAATCTGGTGTCCACGTAAGTGAGCTAACAGAGCACATCGATTGTAGAATGACACAGTCCGTGCACAAGTGCGACATCCATATAAGATAGAAACACTACGACGCTGTATGTGATGCAATAAGCTGGACTCCAGAAGGAATCTATCAAAGCAACATAAAATTAAATTATATGATTGGTATACAGATCACTACAAAATGTCATAAAAGACTGATAGCAATTTCAAAAACTGTTAGTACATTCAATTTAAAAAACACTGTAACATGGATGTAACAGGTTTCTATCAGTGTACATGTAAAATACGGCACTGAGGCATATATTAAGTTCATTCAGTGTATTGTACTACAACGAAGTTTCAAAAACTGAGCTAACACACTGTAACATGCTGTAATGCCAAGGACTTTATTCTGACGTCAAGGTACACATGACACACGGGTAGTTGATGGTACATGTACAACTTTTCCCGCCATGGCACCAAGGCTTGTGTCCTGGCACAGAAGAAATTGGTGTCAAGTGTCAACAGCCAGGAAGTGGCAGCTTGCTTCATGTCAATGAGTACTGCAAACTGCTTGCCAGCCAGGCATGTCTTAATCACTGGGCCCATACTGCCAGCCACTCTCATTACTGGTTATGGTGCTATGGCTGGGAAGTCACAGACCATCCACCCTACGGTCCCAATATTGTGCCCAGTGATTACCACCTCCTTTGACCCCTTATGAAGCATCTGGCTGGCAAGTGACTGCAACAGATGCTGACATGAAGCACGCTGTTACCTCCTGGCTACAGACATTTGAAATTAATTTCGTCTACAGTAGCATAAAAGCCTTGGTATTACACTGGGCCAAATGCTTGAATGTCAATGGTGACTATGTGGAAGTCTGGTGTGTACCATCTGCTACCCATGTGCCATGTATACATGTATGTCACACTAAAGTCCTTGTCATCAGGACTTGTGTTAACTGATTTCTTGAAACTTCTTTGTAATTTATTATAGACCACCTTCTATTCAGTAACTATAAACTTAATTGCATACGGGATCTTCCTGACTTCACGCAAATTATCAACTCCCTATGCATTAGACACTACAAACTGTCACACACTTTCAATAGAAACCAAAATGTATCCGACTAATAATATTCCTTTACAGAGGAGTCTTGCCACAGCAACATAAGAGTCTGCAAGCAGTTAAAAACATGAGCAAGTGCACACACGACAGCTACAACTTGCTACTATTTATGCAGGAATTGTCCTGTTTCATCATTCAGACTCCTTTCGGTATTATACACAACAATACTCTTTAAAATAAGTTTACTAGAATACTTCTGCAGGAATACTTTTGAGAGTATATATGTGTCTTCAACAGTAATGACATTAACAGTTCACATCCTCAACTTATAATCCAGTTACTAGCTTCGCCCAGATTTAAATGCCTGTTCCCATCGAGTAAAAGTAAATATTTGTAGGAATTTAAAATCTGAACAGAAGGTGAACCCAAGTCTGGGGCTGTCCCACTACATTAAGGGTAACTGTTCACCATATGACTAACACGTCCACTGCTTGTTACACCATGAGTGTACACTCATATACTTATCACCACCAAGCATATTATCTGAAATTTATAAACATGAATTCAATACACTTTCAACTTCTCCACCAGAAACAAGTAAAATGCAATAAAATTCTCACATAGTGCAAAGAACGGGTTGAACTATTTATTTTTATACTGATCAACATCCAAAAGGCACAAAAATGTTATTACATGGCTCTTCATGACCACCACCACCACCACAATTTAGACCTTAATAGACCTGTTTTGGCCTTGTCTAATAGTCTTTTCAAAGGCTTTCCAAGTTTTCTTTGTCTATTTGGTCTACAATTCAGCATTTTAAATGGTTACTTGAATTAATAACCATGGAAATTTATAGTGAAAATGAGAGTTGGAGCAGGATGTATCTGATGATAAGTCCAGAAATGAAAATATTAATATGCTCAAGTGAATTTTCTTTATTGAGTTTAAAGAACAATATGTAGCTATTAATTTTAAGGCATAAACATATGCTAGGTAATGAAATAACTTGAAAGGCAAGATATATTCTCATTTAAATTTCTGTGGCAACAAATATGTTAACCAGATAAAACATTTTACCTGTAGCTCAAATTATACAGTATCATTATTTCTTATGCAGACAATTGCTAGTCACTTCCAATTAGCACAACTGTTTATATACACAAGCCCACTCAGCAACTTGCTTCCATGCTGTTTACTGCAGAGTGTATGAGTCCTCTGCTAGTCATTGTGCTTATTTTGTATGATACATATGATGCATACAGTTTCTACAGGAAATGTCACGTACATCTGGACAACAACTCACGAACATGTGAAACGTTTTCAAGCAACAGATTCAACTGTAGGCAGCAAGACAACATGCAGAAGATACATGCTAATTGCATCTGTGTAAAACAACTGTAGCTCACAGACTCTACTACACACACCATGAAGCAAGACTGAATTTTGTAAACTGGTACCTACATGGGGCGTATCATGGAGAAACAGGCCCCACGCTTGTTCTGTTTAGTGGTGAAGGCTGGTTTGTACCAAGTGAGCATGTGAACTCTTAAAATAACAGGTTTCCCACCTTAATCCATGAAGTGCCATTACATGATCTCAAGATTACTGGGCCCTTTTTCAGCAAGACATTACAACAGCTCATGCTACAAACAATCCTGTGCATTGTTTACAGTGTTTCTGGTAACAGGATAATAAGCAGGCGATTGTGGCCTATTTGTTTCCCAAATCTAAACCCATGCAATTCTCACTTGTGAGGAATCTTAAAGAATAAATTGTTCAGTAATAAACCTAGCAATGAGTATAATCTGAAAGAAAGCATTCAGAATGTAGCATTTTCAGTGCCACTAGCAGAATTCTGATGTGCAACAAATCTGTTTGTTAAACATGTGTCTGCAAACCAAAATAAACTCTTTCCAGCACCCTATTTAAATGTGGTGAATAAAAACCTAATATTAACTGCAATACAATCAACTAAAACATACACATCCTCACTCATGGCCAAATGGAAGAGTTGCGATCACTGTGCTGCCTGCTCTCACATGAAATGGTCTGTGTGTGGATTGATGTGTGTGTCAAGATAAAAGAAAGCCCCTTTACGTACAACCACAAATGTTGATGTCTGTATGACTAACTGACTGATTGATAAGGACTTGTAGCACAAATGAACCATCAGTAATCAATATGTCTGTTACTTTAAAATGTGTGACATATTTCACTTACTTGTCCCCACAGTCTCTGCAGGAGAAGAACTGATCAGAACTGTACTGCTGATTGGGTGCATCTGGAGGGACATATGGAGGTAAGGCTTGCAACAAAAGCTGATTTTTAACAGAGTTCTGAAGATCTGGTGGCAAATCTTTGGTTGGACTTGATGCATCTACAGCTTCTACTAGACTCACCACCTCCTGCGAGAGACACACATTTCTTTAGAGCACACACTACATAAGAATGCTTGTAAGCATAAAAATCAAATAAGACTTTGAACCTTCAAGCACTACACAGTCTCATTCCAGGTACTTGTGTCAGCACATATAACTTCAAAATAGATACATTTTCAAAATAACTAAAAAGTGGCAATTACTAATTAATTAATTAATTAATTAATCTTTCTATAGTTAGTTGGACAGGATATTAGAAGAATCATTTCAATACTGCATGGGTCATAATGGTGCTACTTATAATTCAGCAATAATCATGTAGGCTGAGAAATAGCTCTCAAATCCTCTCATCTAGACCTAACTGATGCATTTATAAATTTACAAATGTTTTGTGTTTCTACTTCATAAGCTTCTCAGCAAGACTCAAGTACAATAAAACTCTGAAAACTGATAATGAAGTAACACTTTAAAAACGTGACAATACAAAATAAGTACAGCAGAAGCTTGACAGGTTGAGATGAATGGAACTGAGGTTGCCTCATGTTACAGAAAAACAGATTATCACAATTTAAAACACATGATTACTTATATAATATGATATACACATTGTATTAATAGTACTATGTACATAACATTGTATCGGAATATCAGTGTATACAGTACAAGAGTGGAACAAGAGAACGTACACTATTAAGTTAGACTGTGAAGAAATCAAAACCTTTCTTCTCACTAAGATGCAAAAGGTCTTTTAAGGTATCAACATGGAGAGAACAGAACCTCAAACAACTGGGACTCAGATAATGAAGACTGCATTATATCACCTTCATAACTGGTATTTTAGAAACTACAAAGCTGCACTGTTTAGTCATATGTCAGTAACAAATATATTTCACATTACACTGGTAGTCTACTTTAATTCTAAGCACTAACCTAATGGCTTGTTGTACTAAACTCCCTAAAAAATTCAGTTTCCTTTACTTTGCTTTCAGAATACTGGTATCTGACTTAATTCAGAATAATATATCCATTTCTTAATTTATCGACCCAAGATATCTCAGGATAACCAGCAAAGCAGTTAAAGTATGCTCACCAGATCATGCTGGTTGACTGCCTGTTTATGATCCTCCCTTTCAACTTCTGAACCAGTCAACTGATTTCCACAAAATAGGGTATGAACATTATGCCATCAGAGGCCACAAAACTTCACAATTTTTAATTTCTTATGGTCATTAATAATAACATGGTAGATGCATGAACTTATGATGTGGGAGTGATTGTAGTACTAAAAAAACAGAGTATTGAACTGATGTACTCCACACACATTTCACTTGCCTATCATTGACACTAGATAATCTTTGCGAGTGACAGTATCACAAAATATAACACTTCTTGTTTCTCACATTAGCAAAGAGGGCAACAATTATCAGTTGCTTCATTATTTAAAAAGTCATTCAGACTACAGTAGACACAATCTATCAAATATTCAGCTTCACTTGTCAGTACTTAAGGCTATTTGAAACATAAATGTGGAAACTCTGATCTCTTACAACAGCTGACCACTTATAAGTTCCGAGCTCACAGTTATTTATGTGGTAACTATGTCTATAGTATTATCTGGGTATATAACCTCATTTTGTGGCCAGTTAGTGTACTTTTATTATACAGCACAGTTCCACAGATTCATGCTGGATGCAAGACTGTTATTCTAGTTTTATAGAAACAGGTTAAGAGTCAGTTTTCGTCATGTTACCACAGGAACATGGATGGTATGGGTTTATGTTTGTAATTCCTCAAGTTTCTTGTGTGGGTTGCTGGAAGAAACTCCTTAATGCCTATAATTTGTAGCCCTAATGCAAACATAAGAATACTCTGGACTACACCCAATGACTGTTTTGTTCCCCATTTTTCAAAATTCACCATACACAGTTCTCCTGTTATTCAGCTGAATGTCATATAACATCATTGGAATTGCTAAATAACTTATGAAACAATCAAACAATAAAAATCCTCCTGCTATTAACTACTACTACCTAGAACATCAGATTAGAGTTATGGGTTTGGTATAATAGTTTTTAACACAGTAACAAATGTCACATTTTAAAAGCCCATTCTTCTGGGATATGACAATGTCACACTGGATGTTTCATGACAATGTAATCGCCTCATTTTCAAGTGTTAAAATGTCTATCAAGAATGATGCCTTGCCCCTTGAAGATGAGCACACTACATTGCCTCAAAATGGTAGAAACTGATACCCAGTGATACAGTGTCATATTCTATAAACACAGTATCATCGGCAACAGCGCTGTGAAAACCTCAAAACAGACAAATGTCACATCATGTAGGTGTCCTGCCTTGCTTCCAGTGTATTCTACAATGCTTTGAACTTACATGTACAAGTTCAAATGAAATAGTCTAAGGGTTTCCAGCACACTCCTGCTTAAGACTGATACATCTAGCTCACAAATATTCTATATCCAGTGGTTTTTGTAATCCTTTGCATTTGTTGAATGAAAATAAAATACAAAAATACAATACAATACTTAACACTCCATTCTCGAATCATTATTTACCATGTTGTTAACTTCACACACCTAACATACATGCCAGAACACCTTCCAATCATGCTATACTTATATAAATTCCTTCCACTGGTGCTGTTACAAAAGTTGAAAAAACTGTGTTCCAGAATCTTTAACATCCACATTAGTTTCAGCTTAATGAACATCTCTGATTTCATTAACCTACATCTGTTAAAATACACATACCTCAATTTCTTGTGAATTGGCCATTTACATAGTTTCTCTCAATATGTCATCAAATGAATCCACTGCATGAAGTATTTCAACAATATGCATTCTTGCTAATACATTTCAGTACAATGGTATTAAAACTCACACTTAAAAATTATATGTGGAATATGTACTGACAACGAAACAGATACATTTAATACTTGCAGTCCACCTGAGAACAAAAAACAAAGGGTATAAGATTGTGATAATGTAATTACAAATATGAAGTGCAGTTTTATAAATGTATGAGCTTTCATGTTCTACAATAGCAGAGAATGATTATTTTACACAAGAAATTTAGCTGGTGTCTTGCAAACTACAGATACTAAAAAGGTTATTATTATCACAGTTTAAAATATGGTGACATATCTGTGACTAAAGCATACTATTATATGCTCATTTATTCATGAACTGCAAAGGCACATCACTTTGTCAAATACTGTTTTCCAGTGCCTTTGATACACGACTGCCATCAGTTTGAGTACTTATATCCAAACTGTTTCCTTATTTGAAGAATTATGGAAATGTGAGAATGTGAGAAATAAGTACTGAACAATACTCTTTTAAGGTACCAGAACAGAAATGCACCTTCAGAAAACTGCAGGTACAGGTTTTATGAAAACTGGTGCAACATACTTGTAAACAATAAGGTAGAACAGTAAAAACACTGAGCACTGTGTCAAAACACATATCTACTACATAGCAGAGGCTGAGCATAGCTTCCATGGATATGTATACAATTTCTGGTTTTTCCATTTGTTTCACATGACTCCCAGAATATGTTTCCAGTCTGACAAACCTTATCATGAAACTCTTAACGGTCAAAAATATAAATCTTGCAATTTCTAAAATACAAGATTTTGTATTGATATTCCTATTACAAAATATTGCAGATCATGGTATCCTTATTTTTACCTATTTTTCATACAAAACCATAGCCACTACGATAGCTTTCGCTTTCCACCAACACAGGATTCCTTTCGACTCCCACAATGCACTTTGCCAGCAACCGTGTATGTTTTGAGAGGCACCTGTTGGCGGATTTCTAAAATATTTAGCAGGTTACGGTAGCAGCATGTGAGGGAGAATGTGCTGTGAGTAGTTGGCGGTGCATGTGAATGTGTCTTTCATTTTGTTATTAGTGGTTAATACCGTTTATGTATTACGTAAATCATCTGCTTGGCTTGCATTCAGGCGTCTCCATGGTTGTTTCCAAGCCGCATCACACTGCAGAAGCGGCGGTAGAAGTTATCACCGGATGGCGGTTTAGGCCTAAAAATATATGTGTATATAAATAACAACCATTAAAGAGACAAAAGAACGTACATAAGTCCTCCTTTTTGAAAATTTGAAAAAGAACTGCTTATTGTGTGCGGTATTTAGATGATAAACTGTACGAGAGAGTAGTGTAACAAAAGGAAAAAAAAAAAAAAGGGACTGGACAGGTCATACTTTAACAATGCTGTTAAAATCCTCAGATGTTGTTAGCGCTGTTTATAGTTTTAATATAATAAAGCAGGCATTTACTGAACAGTGTGGTGTTTTTAGCATATTTAATTCAGTAACATGGAGTATGCATGATACTTTGTATGATGTACAGTATGTGTATGTGTCAGTTTTAGTGAACATTTTTACTTATGTTTAACTGTCTTCCACAGTTTATGCCTTTATGAAGTTAGGTGCACAGTACCAGGACCGATGTTAGCTATATGTGACAAAATAAACCGTTTGTTCAGTTGGCTTAGAGTTTGTAGGTTAGAAATTTTCTGTTTGATTCAGTATGTTATAGCCTTTGAAAGTTCATATCATTATGTTGCAAAGGGTGAAAATTTAATTACTTTCTTTGAACTTTTACTTGAAAAAATTATAATTTTTAATACCAACAGAAGTTCTTTTTAACTCTGGCTTCATGTGTAAGAATGCAGTTATAGCTGTGTAAAAATGTCCAAATTACACAGCATTATGAAACGAAGGGTTATTAGCTTTACATGAAAGAAATAATAACTCCAGCATGTTGGTAGTCTGCAACTTTGTGCATGTGACATTGTATGTAATGTTTAAATTCTTCACGTGATCTAAACTAAATATCACCAAATGTGATACCGAGTATGTCTTATCCTGTTTAATTGAAACCTGATCAATTTGAGCCAATCTCATTTTAAGCATCATATGAGTGAAATGATATGTTTTATTAGGAAGCAGATCTATAGTAGTCTGTGTATGCATCCAAGGGAATGGTATATTGCAGTACTAAAAGTAAAAGTGGCTTTAATTGGATGTTATGTAGTATATTATAGGTATCATTGTAGATTGTGGGTGTCGGTAATAGGGTCTAAATTAAACTAGCTGTTTACTTCCACTGAGTACAGGAAACCACACAAACATATCCTCTGGGCTTTTAATTTGTGTTATTATATTAGATTTACAAAATAGCGCATATGAAATTACAGGGCTGAGAAACATGAAATTTACCCATTTGTAACTCAGATTGAAGTCCGAGTGAAAATAACTACTACTATGACTGCTTAACATTTTAATTCCAGGTAGTGTTTTATAGTTGTTTACTTCTCTCTCTGTGATAAAAAAGAGGAATAAGCAGAAATGTTGAAATAATCAGATGTTTGTGATTGAAAATCCCTTTAGTCAGTTTTTGCAGGAAATAAACCAAATATAGAAAAATGATGTGGAACGCCTATGATCTTCACAGGCCAATTTGGTAGTCTAACAGTGTACTGACAGATACAGTTTTACAGAAGTAAGCAGGGCTGTGGAGTCAAAGTCGGAGTCATGGAGTGCGAGTCAGAAGGAATTTTGGGTGGAGTCAGAGTCTATAAAAATGTACCAACTGCGACTATGACCTCAATATAAAATCTTAAATAGATACTGGCTACAATAACCATTAGACTTATACTTAAATATAGATTATAAGTCTAAAACATAGCCTGATGATTCACGTGGTGGTGATGAAATGTCTTATGATACCATTCAACATTTTAGTACGTTTACCATTAGTAATACATATTGAGCTTGTATGAAGGAGTGAAAGTCAGAGATTTAAAAATTGAGGCGCTGGGGTCAGAGGTTTTGTGTACTGACTCCACCACTCTGGAAGTAAGGTCATATGACCACTTCTTTCCAAAACTGAATTCCTGTTGACAATGAAGAAAACAAAATTAAATTAAGGTAGCATTAAAAGAATTCATATTGTTACATACCATCCACTTGAGTGATGAATTTGTAAGCTTAAATAACGAACCATTTTGTTGGGTATGTATGATATATGTAGTGTGCATTTAAATATCCTTTTTCATAAAAAGGGATAATACAGAATTTCTATGCATAACACCCAAAGTTAGTTCTATTTTTTATTCAGCCATGTTTTACATTCATTAAAATGCAATATTGATTATTGTTTACACATTTTCGTATTTGTCAGTAGCTTGTATGTTCTGCTTTTTAAACTGCAGCTTGTTGTGCTCCTGAGTTGTTTTTAAGCACACAGGTTACCCATGGTGAATGCACCCATTTCCAGTGAGGATTAATCATAATGTACTAAATTCTTTTACCTAGAAATGTCTTATTCACAGGGGCAATGCAACACAACTGGTGAAACATTTTGTTCATTATGTATTTGCTGTCCAAGTCCATGTATCATCTGAGGAGACTTGCAGCAAGTAAACAGTAGTTTAATCACTGAAGGAGGAAACTGAATTGGCAAAACTTAAGAGTAAGTGGTGAATCAGCTAGTGTAGACACTGAGGTGCAACCGTAAGGTATCCTAGGAAGTCCCATGAAATTGTGAAATGGAGGGGTTCTCCAGCAAAATGGAACCATTAGTGTGGATAAAATGGGGCTTTTTTGTAAGAGATTACTATGCCATACATTTATTTCCAGGGAATGAAAATATGTATGGGGATTTACAGCTCTTAGTGATCAGCTAAGTGTTATACGTGGCAATACTTCAGGGGACTAGGCCTATACTAAAGCCTCTTTTAATATGTCATTTAGCAAACCCTTGTGCTATACATGGACAGAGCAAGGCCGATTTGCCTGATGGGTCATGCAAGATTTGTTCACAGATTGGTTTAGTTATTTGTCCCTATCAGACAAAATGTATTGTGAGAACTGGTTCTGAGTTCCACATTCTGCTGGTAATGGACACTGTGCCAGGCCACTCTCTCATTCTAGAGATTTGACACACAGACTTTGTTTTTGCAGTGGCATTCTTTCTGCTGAGCACTGTGCCTCTCCTGCAGCCAGTGGTTAAGTGTGTAAAAGTAACCCTGAAGACCTGTTATCTAAGGAATCACATAAGCTAGACAGATATAAATATTGCATGTACCAGCACCCCACACCTGTTATGTCTTATTAAATGATAAATTCCAATGCTATTGCATCTTCATCAGTGTCTCCTAATCTGGTATATGGTTTATACCAGCAGTCTTTTCTGTATGTTGTAATGTCTGCTGCCTTTGTTGATTGTACTGTATGTACTCACGGCTGTGTCTTCTTTTTTTGCTCTTTCTGCCAGTTGCACACGTGCTTTTATTGTATGGTTGCACTTGCATAAGTGTTTTGTGTTAGATCTTCGTTCATGTGTTCCTTTATGGTTGCTGCATTGTTCTGTTGAGGTCCCACATATCCTGTCAGCAAAAACACTGCAATTGAAAATTTACTCGAGGGTAGAAGTTTAATAATTCTGCCAAACAGTTTAACCAGACACAACTAAAAATATATATTTTATATATATATTTGGGATATATGGGAGGAAATTCATTACACATCAGCAGGGCTTAAACCCAGGCAATTATAAATTGAATTAATGTCAGTTTTTGAAACGCAAATTTAAATGTGACATTGCTTACTTGTTTACTTTATGCTAAAGCAAACAGAATATTTCACTGGGATTCAGAAACAAGATGATTAGGAGATTTTTGATTAAATCAAAAAAATTTTACTGATTCGTGTTTGAGATGGCATTTAACAATATAATACAGAGAAAATAAAATCATTATATTTGTCGGGTAACTTTGGTGGTGGTGATGGTGTTGGTGGTGAAACCTACAAGGTTTGGTGGGAATCCACAAAATCACTATGCCATGGCTTTTTTGTTTGTACTGTCTGAAAGAAAAAAATTAATTGCAAGCAGGACTCTTTTAAAATACAATGCTGCCAGCCACGTAATAAAATTTTGTACTTCCATACTTCAGTAGCTGAGTTACCAAGTGAGCTTCTGGAACTGTGATTGGAAGCATTCAGGAGTAAAGAGCCTGGACACAAGTCTGAATGTAAGAGACAGTGACATTCTGTCTTTATGCTATAAGTCATTCCATTGTGTGTTACTTTGGGTTGACAGTTGGCAATGAGGCACATGAGAAAATACACGCACATAAGCAGAACTCAATTTGTATCTGATGTACAAAACAAAGAGTCAAAATGTCTTGATTAAGAGTCACATTGACATACTTCAAAAACAAATAAATTATCTTTATAGATACCACTGACCTACACACTATATAATAAACATAAGCTTACTGCATAAGAACTGCATATTGCAATAAGAAAACTTATCGATTATATTGTTACAAACACCAAACAACTCAGCAAATAAACCATGGTGCCAAGAATCCACACTGCCTGTGTATAAAAGCTTCAAGTTAATTAATTTTAAATTAATTGTGTTAAATTAGTTAATTTAATTAATTAAGTTAAGTTAATTAATTTTGTTGAATTGTTTAATGATACAGACAGCTAACTGAAGCCAGTAAGTAAATAATATATGTACTGTGTAATGAGATGAACTCATACTTTATGTGATACTCCACTTAATTGTACATGTTTTATATTACCTTTTTAAATTATTTTTCAGCCTGATGATGGCTTTTGTGTTAAGACAGAAAATAGTTTTGCTTGACTGGAAATTGTTCTTGTTTTTGTTATTTTCATGTGTACTGTCTGAAAGAGAAAAAGAACATTAATTGCAAGCAGGACTCCCAAAGTACAAATTGAAGCTGCTGGCCAGTTAACAACAGTGCATACTTTCCTTGGTCAATGTGGAGGTGAGAAAGGTAACAGATTCGTGCAAGATTCTGGTGGTGAAACCTCATTGGAAAACAACCACCTGGAAGGCTGAGAAGGGTGTACAACATTAAAATAGATTTTAAGGAAATTGTTTATTAGGATGTTAAGTGAATTGACCTGACACAGTTTTATACAGTTTTGGCCAAAACGTTCAGAATGTCTTTGTTTATCAGGCCCAACTAATTACACATGTAACTCACTCTTCTACCTGAGGACAGGGGTTGATTCTGTCTCCAAAACTTGGTGTTTGTAATTCTCTTTTAAGTATGGACAGTGGAGAAAGTCAAAACAGAGACAGATTCCATATGGGCTGATATGGCTCAGGAACATGTCCCATACTGGAGTTTGGTAGTCTTAATTTACAAACTTGAGAGTCTTATCGGAGTTGTAGTTATGGGAGTTTCATACCATTATCATTTGAACCTCAACAAAACAGATATTCAAATAGCATTTCTAGGCATGTTCTAAAAGTCTAATTGTATCAAGCTTAGTGTTTTGAACTACAATGTTTGAGCTTTTTTTCATGGTTGGTTGAGGGATATTTGCTTGAATTATTATTTGTAATGTGCTGCAGGTGATTGAATGCATTTTATTAATTAAAAATGCAATTGATGCCACCATAACAAATTATGTAATTCCATCTCCAGCAAAGCACTCCACCATCTGACAGTACAGTAACTTGCCCTGATAGTGAATTAGGAAGTTGAAACATGTAGTGAATTATAGAGGTATTCAATATACCTGTGTTACAGGCTTTTTAATTGAGAGAACTGAGTGTGACTGAAAAACAACATGCCATGGTAAGTGACTTTCACTTTGTGTTTAATGATGGCTGATGTTTATAGATAATATTATTTTGTCAGATTGATTCCTAATGTTTTGAATATCCAGTCATTAGATGAAACCTGGATGTACTGTATTTCAGTCAACAAAGGATATGCCTTGATATTATCTTACCCTTTTAAGACCTTGAATTGGCGGTACATGGGTTTTAGCAGTGTATGTGTGTATACTGATACATTTGACATCTTATATTAAATACTGAATGTTCTGTAGGTTGGATTCTTCTAACTATACAGGTGTTATATGTAAATAAACCCTTGTTTAGAATAAAGTACCATGAAGGCTAAAATTGGGAACTATTTGATGTGAGTACAGCTGAAATTATATTTAGTTAAAATTGTAATTTAATATTAAATATTTTAATTTCTGTCTATTTATAGAAATGTTCAGAAGTTACAGTATGTGAAATGTTCATATGTCTGTGTATGTGAGTTGTGTAGTAATGGCTTACAAACATCGATTGTATGAAATGTTATTTTCTTACACCTTTTTCTGTTTATGTCTACACCTCTGTGATGTCAAAACAGTATTTATTGATGAGGTATCAGAAATCTACATGAACAGCACAATTAAGTAAATACACACAAGATCACATGCACAGTGAATAGAAGTGAAAAGTAAGACAGTGTGAAAAATGCATTTTTCCCCAGACATTTATAATCCATTATTACAGTAGTCACATGCATGTATGTAGGAAGATTCCATATGTTGCAAGTTATGAACATTATACAGAAAGGCAAACTAAAACTGTGTAATATTGAATTAAGGTTTTTATTAAATATAATTTCAGTTATACATTTGTCAAAATGTTTTAGATTTCAGCCTGCATGGTGCTTTATTCTTGACAAGTGTTCATTTACATCTATTACCTGTACAGACAGAGGGATCCATCCTACAAATATTCAGTATATGACATCAGATGTCAATGTATACATAGATATGCTGCTAAAACTTGTGTGTTGACAGTTCAAGGCAAGATATTGCCAAAACATGTAACCTTTATTAAATGAAATATACATCAGATCTGTATTTGATTGTGATAATACAGAGTTGACATTTTTATGCATTAGTTTGTCATAGACAGGGTTAGACTGATTTGTATCTTGTAACTTTCCACCTCCTCAAAGGTGTACCTGTTATATTTCCAGGCCTTCTTAGAGGTTTCTTGTTTGTTATGTGGGGAGGAAGGGGAGTTGTTGATCAAGTATACAGTAATACATATATACATGCACTGCATGCATGCCCCACAATGTTTTCTGACATATAAGATGTGATGTAGCTTTAAAATAATGGCTGTAACAGTCACAATGCATCTATACAATGGTGTTCAGAAAAAAATTTCTCATTCATAAACCATAATGTGTCTTATACATTGAGAATACAGTACATCCCTTTTTAAAAATTTGTAAGCAAATGAAATATAGAAATATAAGATAGTTATTAAGGAATCCTCACCCCTTCCTGCAAAACTGGGACCAGTAAAACCATCATGAGCATCATAATCCATTTTCAGTGTAAACGTATTTGGCTCCAAGAACTTACTGAATACCAGCATTAAAAATATAAAGTAAACTCAAAAAACATGAAAGTGTATTTTTAATCAAATACAAACACTTTCTGGAAGCATCAAGTACATTCAATGATTGAAAGGCAATCTCTTTCCCTAAAGCACAAAAGCAAACAACCTCCTTCAGTTAAACATGGAGCTTGACTGAGCTGTGAGTGAGCTGTGCAGTAGCACAAGGGTGGGGGAAATGACCCATCAGGCACTTGATCTTGTCCTGATGTGTCAGAACCAGTCAGACAAGGTCAAAATAATGGTATTAAAATGGATGAAATGGAAGGTCAGAATCCTGCACGTTGATGTTCATTAACTTTGATACCGTGTGTCTCATTACCTATGCAGAGATCTCCAAATTTGTTTGGTGCATTCTGCTGTGTTTACTTGATACAAATGAATAAATTTAAATCCCAGTTTAAGCGCTGTTGTAAGTACAATATCAGGCTATCTTTATTAACTGGTATGAACCATGACAACATATTTCAGCTAAAACTATCCATTATCAGGTCAGTTCCTTCCTACTTCTTTTGAAAATGAAAGAGCTGGAGAATGAAAGTTGTTGCTTAGTAACCACTCATCTAATAGGGAGGTTTAGAATTTGTCAGACTATATATCCACTCTCCCAGGATTCATGAATTACTTGCACAACATAACTTCACATTCCACCAGTTTTTACTGCCTCTTTATTCATATAATAAATACAAGCGTTCCTGAAGCATTTGAATTAAGCATGGCAACAGAAGGAAATGGGCATATGTGACTGTGACTTTCAATTGGATTAATGGAATGTGAATTTCTATTAATGTGACTGCATAGATCTTTTCGAGTTACACAGTAGTATTCTTGCACACAATTTTCAGTTTAATAGCAACACAAATGCCAAATTAATTACTACTAAATGTCAAAACAATAAAGGTATGAGGTATGTGTAGCACAAAGGTAACAAAAATAACTGTATTATACAGTCCTTGTTCAAGAATTTGTGAAGTCTGCATTTTAGGTGATCTTGAAGTGATGAACATCTTCTATGCCCGAGTCTGTGCAAAGTTATCATCTCTATTCCTAGATAAATTGTTAACTGTGTGTACTTTTGTACCATAGGCATGAGCTGAGAATGCCATAAACTGAAACTTTTTTAAGGCAGGCCCATTGCATTGATTTGTTTTAATATTAGAGACAGATTGTGTAGCATTACACCTCTTCTCAATATTCTGAATAATTTATCAGTATTTTAGCTCCAATAAAATTTTAATCAGCTGGTAGTTTCTTCTGAAACTTCATATTGGAGTCACATTATTGATTACCAGGATGCTGTGATTTTTAATAACACCTGTGCAGTGTCAATTCACAGTTCTCACATGTTAATTAATATACCATATTTACTTGGATACTTGGAGGTGGATGGCAATATATAGTGAAGATGTGGTAAGTAGACTTTATCTGTCATCTTGCCATGATTTAATGATTTTCCGTACCTTTGTGTGGCACTGCATGCCTTGAAAGGGTTGATAATTGTGTGTTTGCTAAGCATAGTGTCAAGTGTATGCTTTATTTGCATGCAGTGTTCTGCTACCACAGTATTCCTGACTGCATGTCTACTGTCATGGCTGCAAGTCTGTGACTGCACTCTTTGACCTGTGGAGTTGAAATGAAGATCTGACAGTGAACTGTAGTTCTTCCTACAAAGTGTGATCTTGCTGTGTGCTATAGAGATGTTCAGGAGCTCTAAAAGTGGCAGATTTAATGAAGGAAGTGGAGTTGGGCTGGCTATGTTGATAGTACTGTAGAAACAAATGTAAATATTTTTCAAAAGCAGTCTGGTGAAAGGTTACTTGGGTGATGAAAAAAGAATGGCGGAAGAGTTGAAATGGAGGTTAGAGAGGTGAGTAATGACCTAAACTTGCATGGCACATCATGTAGGAAAGAGAGAATATTCTGTGTGAATTGTGAGGACAGTTTGGCTTATCTGTGTGAATTGTGATGACAGTTTGGCTTGTGAAATATACAAATTCCTGAAGGGCTGAATAATTTATCATCTGCTGAGGTTATGTCATTCATATCTGTAACTGAATTTGAAGCATTTTTTGATGCTGGTAAATCATTTGACATATATAAGAATTCTGTTGTTGATTTGGTTTGTTGAAAGTAGAATTAATGGTTGTGGGGTGTGCTTACCGTTAATTGAGTCTGTCAGCCCTAAATCTGTGTGTGCAGTAAACAATTATTAATGTCCATTGCAACTGCTGTGGAAACTGCCACACCTTTCTACTGAGTTTGTGTGTCTGGTTGGCCATAATATAACTGAGTCAATGAACTAACTCCATGGAGCAAGGCCCTTTTTGGCAAGCTGTTAGTTGCCGAAGTAATATCGAAAATTCTGGCATTTTATGGAACTTGAAGGTTAATTATCATAGGAGATTTGAGGTTCTCACAGCTATTTTGTTGGAAGTTAAAGTCTTACGAGATTTTACATCGTGACGACTACTAAATAGCCGCCGACGTTTTGGAGAGGTGTGGTGCCTCTTAAGTGTCTGGCTACCAGTCCCCACGGCATCACATCCCACAGGATTTGAAACCTCGTTAGGTATTATGTGTATAAAAGCCCACCACTGGGCCTTATACTGGCCAAGATTTATCTATTCCATATGCTTGCGCCCTATTTCTTTTGCTGTTAATTTTGAGAGCATCGTCCTTTCTAAGCCTACGTTATGCAAGGAGGTTATTCGTGTTGTGCATTACATTACTAGTGCGATTGTTTTGTATTTCGTATCACGGATCAACAGAGGACAGTAGAGCTAATGTTGTACCTTCTGCCATCTACCGAGATATTCTGAACATACGTTTAACTCGGCTCGGGAGTGCACTTGAACAAGGCAGCAGTCGTTGTAGCAACTGGGTTGCAGGCGGGGCGTCTGAGAGACTGTGATTCGAGGCAAGAGAAGTTTATCTTCTCAAAATTGTGTACTGGGAGCGTGTTCGCTGGGGGTAAAGCTTCCAGTGGGTGAAGATGAACATGCACTTCGCTATAAAACGAATGACAAGAAATAAAAGGAATGAACTTTTGTGTCACCTGCATCAAAACCCACCTCATGTCTTTGTCTAACTGAACACCATTTACATCTTGATGAGTTGGCATCATTACATATTGATAATTATGTGTTAGGGGCTTATTATTGTAGGAAAACAAAACACAAAGGTGCTGTCTCTATGTACATTCATAATAGTATAGAATTTACTATTTTAAATATTGATAATTATTGTTCAGACCAAGACATTGAAGTACATGCTAGTAATCTTGACTCTGTCTACGATAAGTTGAATATTGTAGCTATTTACAGATCTCCTTTGGGTAACTTTAACACTTTGCTAACAAAATTTGATTTGATTTTAAACACATTTTTAACTGTAATTTTAACTTTATTATATGCGGAGGCATTAACATTAATTACCTTGCAGAGAGTTATAAAAATAAACTCGACAATATTTTACACTCTTTTAATCTCAGTAGCATAATTAATTTTCCTTCTAGAATAGGACCCAATTCACTTTCAATTACTGACAATGTTTTTATAAATAAATCGTGTCTGGACAAATCTGATACTATCCCCTTAATAAACGGCGTTCCTGATCATGATGCCCGACTATTAACAATTCATCTTGATCAGAAACAAAACAACGAGCCATGTACACGTTTGAAAAGAAATATAAATCAGTTTACTATAGCAGACTTCCTATTTAAACTTAGCTATGAGACTTGGGATTCTGTTTCTTAAGGAAATGATGTCAATATAATATTTAATTCCTTTCTAAGTATATTTCTAATGCACTATTATGCTAGTTTCCCTATGATCAAAGCCAATAAATTGTTAAATTATAACTCATGGATTACATCTGGTATAAAGGCTTCACGTAAGCATAAAAAAGAGCTCTATATTGAATTCAGAAATAAGGAAAGGCCTATTTTAAGAAAATACTATAAAGATTATTGTAGAATCCTACCCAAAGTTGTAAAAGAGGCAAAAAGAATGGCATATGATAAACAAATCTTAAATTCAAATAATGTAATGAGAACGTCATGGAAATTAATAAATAATGAATTAGGCAGGGGTAATAAAAATCATGGAGTACAATCAGTAAATATTGATGGTAGGATCACTGAGAATCATCAGATCATCGCTGATGCCTCTAATAAATATTTTACAACTATCCTTGATACCATTCGTAAAAACATTAATGCAAGTTACTGTTATACTAAAAACTCTGACAATAATCATGATGTACTTTCTTGTTCACTGAAGCATGCATTTCAGAATTCCTTTCCTAGTATCAAATGTAAATGTACTTCTACTAAAGAATTTGAAAAGATAATAATGTCTCTTAAGTCATCCAATTCTTTTGGTTACGATGAAATTCCTACTAAAATATTAAAGTTATGTTCGTCTTTCGTTAGCTCCCCGCTAAATTACATATGTAATAGAACTCTTATTACAGGAGTTTTCCCCGATAGGTTAAACTATGCACTCATAAGAAAGGTAATAAAAAAGATATATCCAATTACAGGCCGATATCAATCTTAACCTCTCTCTCGAAAATTTTTTGAAAAAGTAACGCAAACTAGACTGCTGGAACATCTAACTGTTCGTAATATTTTAAGTAAGGAACAAGTTGTTTTTAGAGATAAATGAAGAATGGATAATGCGACATATCAGTTAACTAATGAAATCCTAAATGCTTTGAATGATAAATTACTAATAGGTGGTATTTTCTGCGACTTGGAAAAGGCATTTTACTGTGTTAATCACAGATGACTATTATCTAAACTTGAATTCCATGGTATAACTGGTAACCATTATAAACTTCGCAAGTCCTATCTGGCCAACAGATATCAAAGAACATTGCTGTGTAATGAAAATGTCAGTATTACAACATCCAATTGGGCTAAAATTACACATAGTGTCCCCTAGGGTTCGGTTTTGGGACCTTTGCTCTTCCTTATTTTCATAAATGATTCACTTAAATTTGTAAAAGGTAAATCACTTCCTATTTTATTCGCAGATGATACTGGCATCTTACTGTCCCATCCAAATCGTACAGCCTTTAATAATAATAATAATAATAATAATAATAATAATAATAATAATAATA
>BLKM01011739.1:0-30994 GCA_013340265.1 Coptotermes formosanus | reverse complement strand
GTAACGATAACAAAGAAGTTCTCCCTGAAGATGACCCAGCAGGGTCGAAACATGTAGGAGTGTGTTACGACTGATGATAAAACTCTCTTTGTACATTTGTTGGTGATTAGTGACCCTGCTATAAGAAAACTGACCCCTTCCTACAAGAAGAAACAGTGTACTTGCTGTTTCCTGAACATCTTCAATGATTTCATATCTAATACTTCTTTGTAGCTCTAAAAAAGCCAAATTACATTCCTCCCAAAATTTAAACAGTCGGCTCTCATAACTCACAAGTATATATCTGACACAACCTACAGGGACTCTCTCTCTGTCGTTCGCGTTCATCTTCTTCATCACTCCATGAGGTAATTAATGAGTCTGATGCAGAGCTGTCATAATAACTTCGTGCAGTCAGGTATACCAGCACCAAACAGTGTAGAACATGTTCATGTGGTTTCTCCAGCAGCACCTTATGAAACAAAATTGCATCATTTTGATAAATCCATTCCTTACACAAACTGATCCACCAGAATCACTACTCACATTTTTCCTTCTTTTTAAATACATCCTTAACCTAAACTCTGCATTTAGGCCTGTCATTCCTGGCACAACACTAGTAACTGTGAAACCCTGATTTAAATCGCTGAAGTTACCTCTTAGGTGCAGCCATGGAAAAATAATAATGCTGATGATTAGCAGAAATCCACATTCAATTTACCTCTTTAAAGATGAAGTGCGTCTGTTCTATATATGAGGACTCAGTGCGCACAGCGCTGTAAACACTCTCCACGTCGGTTATAAAAACGAATCTCTTAATGTTGTATACGGCAAGAGTTGCTGTTTGTTCTAAGATCCACGCAAAACACATAAACGCAATGTGGGCACCATGTAGAACTCTTGAATGTTAAACCTGGTGGTATGTAAAGCTACCGCTAGGGTTTAAAAGGTTAATGGTCCAGTTGATAAGACAATACCATAAAACAAGCTTCAATTTACGCACCTCTCATACCAGAATTTAGGATACATTCAGAACAAAAAAAGTGCTTGAAGAATGCTTTTAATGATCAGTTTAAATGCTGAACAGTGAAGCACATAACTTCAGCTGTCTGAAAAATAAGCTGCTATGGATTAATCAATAATCAACAAAATGTCATCTCCGAGCCAATGAAAGTGCAGTGGAAAAGTATGTCAAACTTAGTGGTGGATCCAGGGATCACTGGCTTCTGTGTTACTATAAAAGCATTTAGTTCTCAAGATATTTTGTGAAAATAACAGAGTGAACACTTTTATTAACTTTACAAACAAGTGTGTGGCTGCCAGATGAAAGCGCCAAAGACAATTTAATTTACTATTGGAGTAGATCTATTCTCATGCATATGTAGACAGAGCAGTGAAATTGACATTTGGTATTAATAAAAAAGTTTACGTTTTATTTTTACTTGTATGACTTTTGCTTCAGAATAAAGCACTATTTCACATTCATTGTATTTTATGAACCATATTTCATTTTTTATCATTAAACACATGCGCCCCTCCATTAAACAATTTCCTGGATCCGTCACTGATCAAACTTGACCCCTCACATACAATAAACAAACTCACAGGATGTGGGGATACCTAATAAGTGGCAAATTACTGACACAATGAAAATACTTAAGTGTATCTTTATCAGTTTGGCTTTCAAGCACTGTTTCAAAGTCGTGTAGTAATCTAGTGTTCCCTTTTACATTTATAATACATACAGTCACAACAAATGACTCAAAACTGGCTCACTGTACTGAACAATACTGGGAAGGTGTATTTCAAGGGAGTACTATATGGCAGGATGATTTGCATCAACCACAATATCTTACCCAAGAAAGGTTACCAGAAGTACCATTCATTTTAGAAGAAAATGTTGATTCTGTACGTTTGGGAGAAAAATTTTCTCCACCCTATACAAACTTCATTACGCACACACAAAATAAGGGGTACAATGCAACATTGCATATGGAATGACTACAATTAATGACTTCATAATATGACACACAGAAATTTGAGGTTTTTTTGGTGCTGAAGATTTGTGCCATGATCTTCTACATTATAACATTGTGTAGTATGGTATGTAAGTACTGATGCTTCATGCATGGCTTCAGTCACCTGAAGATGCATGCAGTATGTTGCTCCAAAAATGCTGGTAACACAACTACTGGACTACATCGTATCATAAACCATAAGAAAACAATATGCTCATTTAACCTTTTAAAGCCTAGCGGTAACTTTACGTACCACCAGGTTTAAGATTAAAAAATTGTACGTGGTGCCCACATTGCGTTTATGTGTTTTGTGCAGATCTCAGAACAAACAGCAACATTTGCCTGATAAAACATTAAGAGACTGGTTTTTATAACCAAAGTGGAGAGTGTTTACAGCGCGGTACGGACTGAGTCCTTATATAAAACAGATACGCGTCGTCTTTAAAGGGTTAATCTACAAGACATTACAGGGCATACATACATTTGTCCATGCCTCTGAGCATGGCAAACATTATGGAAGCTGTACTCTATAGCAAGCCTGCATCTGCCATGAATTTAAGTTTGGTTTCTATAGAAGAGTCTTGAAGTGCTCACCTCCTGGGTATAAGCAAGCCTTGTACCTTCTAAAAACATTTCCTGACACACGACAGGGCCTGTCGTGAAATATTAGCAACTACTCTCCAAATATTGTATTTCTATTCCTACAAGGAATGTGGTCCCGACAAACAATATCATATCAATTCAAATCTCCAGATCTAGGAGGCCACAATCCCCAAGTTACCAACCACTGCCAACATCTTGTAGTGTTGCCACCGAAATGGGAGTGGAAAATACTAAGGAAGATATATGGCCCAATAAAAGAACAAATGGCTACAGAATCCAAACTAATGATGAACTGCATGTTATGTATAGAAAACAAAATACTGTAACAATAATAAAAGTAAGAGGACTACAATAGGCAGGACATCTGGTAAGAATGTCTGAGGACAGGACCATAAAGAAAGTATTTCTGCGGCAACCAGACACAAGAAGAAAAGGAAGAAGACCAAAATTAACGAGGCTAGATTGTATTGAGAATGATCTGCAATTGATGGGTGTCATGAAGAGATGGAGGGAAAAAGCAGTAGACAGATCTGTATGGGCTATCAGTCTGAAGGAGGCACTGGTTGAACTGTAAGGACCATATGCCAATACAGGAGGAGGAGAAGGAGCCGTGCTGCCATTGAGAAATTTGCTGTGTGGACTGTGGCAATTTCCTGCATAAAGTAATCGAACATCATCTCTTCTTAATTCCCTGAATAACAGAGCCTGGTTAGAATCTGCTTCTTTGAAGACCACAGGCCCAATAACATTACATATGCCCGCTGAACACAGGCACTCCCATTTTAAAGTCACACTAAGGAACTTCACAAACCACACACAGATCTTCACCAACACTGATATCTGTTATTTTGGCTGTTTACATTTCTACACACTGTAAACGATACCTCATCCAAGGACAACACAAGCTTTCATATTTTACTTCTGTCTAGCACAAAACCTATCTCATATTTTCCCATTATACTGCACATTCCTTTATATGGTGCTACTGATGCAAAATATTTTTTATAAAATTTTCATCAACAATCTTTTCCATGCAGCACACTGAGACCATGACTAACAACAGACATCTAGGCACCCATTCCAGCTGCTCATGTATCAGTGGAAAGAACACAACGAACAGTTTGAGCCAGTCCATATACACGAGCCAAGACTGCACATTTCTCTGCTCAGGGACATCATAAATCTAACCTTCTATAGTGTCCAATAATATAATACAGCTCACCTCAAACAGTCGCAATGTTTCTAGGCTGACCTCATCTCGTCCATGGAAGCAGTTGTTGAGCAAATGTTGTCTGGTTGGACAAGTGGATAAACCAGGCAATTCAGGCTCTCTGTTCTCACCAACCAACCAGTACAGGCATTCTGCAGCACAGTAATACGACTTGTCTACAGGGGCACAAGCTGATTTCCTTCTATTTATACACACACTTCTAAGGGAGCACAATATCACATAAAAATATTCTGTATGGTGTTTGTGCACAGCTGTACTGTATTTACTACAATTCTTCAGTTACTGTTGTTTGGTCATCAGTGTATTCAGTGATGTTTTATGAACTGCAGAGGTTTAAAGTGATTACAGCAGACCACCATGAATGATGGTTAGGGCATATTTTAACCACTTGCAGTCCAAATTATTCTTACCAAATTATGACAGTCTGGTCCAAATTAATTTTCCACAAAACCTCTACCTTTCAAGTCCAAAACATGCACTAGATAACAAGAGGTTATGGAAAACCAACATAAAACCCTGTAAAATACCATGTTGATCTGAACTCGACACTGGACGTGGAACAGAAGACAGCCCTGCTAAATTTAATTCGATACTGGACCGATAAGGGTTAACCCTTATCCTTCCAGGGTGGGTATTTAAATTTCTAGTGAATGGTTCATGAAAAATGTATTATTTGACAGAAACAGAAAGAATTACGAAATAAACTGCATTTTGTGGAAAACAAAACAGAAATTATGCACCATGTCTTAAATGCAGTAAACTGCCTTGTTGCATATGTAGATGAAATGAATTTCTACGGGTGTTTTCCTACGTGCATTCGCGTATGTGAACACAGGTGTTTAAATGGCGAAGGCACTAATCCCAAAATTCAGTGCAGGGATAGAAGTGTGATCAACATGTTATGAAGGCAGAGACACAGAAGTAATTCCCCCATAGTATCAGATGTTGATGGATGATCAGTTCTATACTGCAGCAGGTACTTTATTCCCAAACAAACAGCCCCCGACAGTCACTGCATACATGTTTGATTGGTCCTCAGGCTGGAAGTGGTTTAAAAGAGAATAAGCTGCATTCTCTACCAAGCATCAAATCTGTGACCATAACCAATGACTCTAGTGACAAAATACCAGAAGATTTACACGTGCATACCAGTAACCAGTGCAGGAGCAGAGACTTTCTTCAAGCATTTACTAATGAATGCTGTGATGAGGACTTCATTTGAATCACCTGGCTGAAGAAGGGCTGGGCCCAGGACTCTTTCAAGAAACTCCAACCGTATGCTGCCAGCCAGTGCTGTGCCAATGATTGGATGAGACTCACGAACGAACTATTGTTAAAACATCAACATTAATGCTTAGTAAGGACATTTTTCATTTCCTGTGGCACAACGGCCCAAATCGGGCCTTGGCTGCCTCCTTTTGGAGGTTTCTAGATCACACTCAGACACACGACACTTGGTAGGACTCCTCTGGACAAGCGATCAGCCTGTCGCAGAGACCTCTACAGTAAGGACACAGGTACTCCATATTCATGTGACAAGCGTTTTTGTACTCTTAACACCAATTTTTTAATGCGTCCTGTCGTCAATTACTGTCTTTCTGACCTTCCAATTAAACACGAAGGCATCAAGGTCTAGGTTAGAGTGCCACTACGACAGAATTCTGCATACATCAAATGATATGGAAAATTAGAAATTGTACACACAAACAAGACAGAGACTGTACACATAACATAACATAGTGGCATGTTTGCATGATGTTAGCAACTCCTCGGGTATCCTTACAGCCCGATACCATTTCACTCAAAGACAGCACTTCTATGGCGATTTACTGTCACCAGCAAAAATTAAACATCCTTAGGTCTTCATATACACTTCTGCCCAGTTTTAATAACATTTGGATTTCCTCACATTTAAACATTTCCAATAAAAGATGTCACGGAAAAGAATCCAGCTGGAGCGGCACACATAAATGCACACAACAGAGGGACACAGCGGAGGTAAATGGGCACTCTTCACAACTATGCAGATGTGCCTAAAAAACACAAAAAAGTGAAGTTGTCCCCACCAACACTGTGAAAGCATGGAGTGAGAGCAGAGGTATAGCTCCACTCATTCTTAACCTTGGCACTAGATGTTTATCAGTGGTAAACTTAACACCCGGACAGCTTTATCACCAGGAAAGAACTCCAGTACCCATTGAATAGCATGATGAGTGGGGCCCACAGCCGGTCTGTACAGTTTTTGTGTTTATACACATGCCACTGTATACTGATCTTATGACTAACACAGGCCCCACTTCTTACAAAATTCTGTTTAGATATTCAATGTTTACTAATTTGACAAGTGGCAAAGATAATGGACTGAGACCACTCACCTGGTCACAGTAGTCAAGCCATGCAAGAAATGCTGCCACCTGACGACAACCTGGGAACTGTGAATTCTCAGTCCATACAGGTGAGTCCAGGCTGAAAAGAAAAACAACACATCTGAGGCCTCATTGATTAGTGGCAAGACATACTGTGTACTCACCTGCATATAAGATGACCCACCTTCACTTTTCAGGAAAATACCTATACAAAATATGTTCAACTTCTTACACAATTTTACCATCACCCCCTACTTCTGCAATCAATTACAAAAAAAATTCTCACCCTATATACAGATAAATAAAAGAATAGCAACCCGTAATGTAAGCTCTGACACATACAAAGCATTACCCACAAGACCTAAATGTGCAGCTGCAGCAAGAGGAAGGGATATGGTTCAACTACAGTGACATTCAAGAAAATTCAAGAAGTGTATGTCAAAAAGGTGTTCTCCATGCTTTTAAAGCATACCATACAGGAAAGTGGAGCTAAAGCTCCACAAATTCGTAACCTTAGTGCTATATGCAGATGAGTGGTCAGATTCATGCCCTGAAAGTACCTCGTATGCAGTGAATAGGATGATGGGTCAGCCACATAGCTCTTTTTGAAGTTTTGGAAAAGAGAAAACTGTCTTGCCCCTTCAGTGAATAGAACCATGACTTTATGCAGCCATAAAATAAAAAAGAAAATAAAATCACAATTGAAAGTAACCAGTACCGCGCACAAGAACAGAGACCTCTCACCTCCGCTCAACTTCATGGCTCTGTACCAGATGCCCTGTTGTCATGTTCCTGTCAACAATCCGGTCTCCAAGCTGAATTTCTACATTGTCCATTTCTTCTTAAATAGTAACACCACTTTTCAAGTATTGCCGTTTCAGTTTTCAGCATATTATCACACGTCTCCTCCATTTATTACACTCATAAACTTCTTCTGTTGGACATATGATGTCTGGCTATTTCCGACATGCTCATCTTCAATTCTGCCTTCAATATTAAGACAGCAGCACAAATAAATCCCTCCTTGTCACTGGCATAGACAATTACGAATATTTTGCCAGGGCTGTCATTTTTCCTTACATAAACACCATGACCACTTTGCCAGACTCGCTTATTGTACAATAAGAATGGATTCATGTTTTATCTAAATGTGCGATTCATTTGGGATGTTCAAATATTCTATTAGATTCCAGTCTTACATAGTAACTGATTTGTCAAGCACCAATGTCATTTTATTCCACCAATACATGTCTGCTGTTCTTCCATTTCATACCGTGAAAGCCCGAAGATTTTATACATATTCTTAAAGTTTCTCTTTTGTCTTTTGCGACTGCATTCACACCAGAAACATGGACTTTATTCAATGCAGCTACTTTCTTTGTAACTGTGTAGGAAGAACTAATAATGCTTCTGGGCTCAATAAAAGGAAGAATGTGAGGATCCACTATGTATGTAATGATGTTCCTGAGCTCAACACAGTCAAACAAGTACACTGGAATTTTCAGAGACAATAGTTTTCTCCTTTTGTCTGGTATTGACAATTCTGTAACAGAGGTTTGCTCTTTCTTAATCCTGTATATCGTCCTTTCAGAAACACTGGCAATTAAGTGCAGCCCACTACATTGCCACTGTTTGTATGATTGTTACTATGTTAACTATTAGCTGACCTTCACTATACACTCTTCTGTTTCAACAGCCATGTTTCACTACATTTAAAAAACAAACTGGCTGCCTTATATAAGCAACAAACTCACCCACCCACCCACCCACTCACTCACTGACCCACCCACCCCCCACGCACTCACTGAAAATGAGGAAAGTTGAAGTACAGTGAAACTCTGTTAAGAAAATTTTGTAAATCCCAAGAAAATCCTACTTCTTAAGCAGGAAATTTCTTAAAAGGGTAATTTTAATGAAATGGGAGAATTTTGGTGCTTTTTTATCCTGACTTGTTAGGCGGCAAATTTTCTTAACCAGGTTTTTCTTAAGTGAGCTTCACTGTACCTCATATATTTTCTGCACACACAGTTAGGTCTTGCAAGTATTACTCTATAATAGAGAAATCAGTAGTTGGATATAAATTAACAAAGCACACTTGTGCAAGGATATGTTACTTGTAGATAATATATATCGATCTGCCTGACGAATGCCATGCACAGAATTACAAATTATATTATAGTAACACTTGAATATTTTATGCCTCACATATTCCTGCAACATTTTTTCTTACAAACGTATTAAAATTCTACACAGGAATGTTGTTATTGAAGAAGAATGCAAAATAAAGGACCAACCAAATATTACTTTGCAACTTGCTACTGTCAGCTACTCACACTCAGCATTTCCATGAACCCCCACGCCCAACTATGACATGTCAGTATCATACACACTACCAAATGTTAATAACTACTCTTTAATAACCATGACATGAAGATTTAATGCACCTTTACAGCATTGTAAAATAAAGAAAATCCTTAAGCCAGCTTCTGTACATGTGAACAATGACTTTAGTACTATGTTCAACAAATGACATGGAAATTATGCATGAAAATATTACAGCCTCCTAAAAATTCGGGGAAGTGTAAGTACACAACAGGAAATAATTTTTAGGAAATACAGTATAAAAATGTAACCAGATATTAGTGGAATATTCGCTCAATACTGCTGAAAAGAGTTTCTGGAACATTATGAGATCACGGTACTGTCTGTGTGTCCCCTGTTTCAACTGTTAAAAAAATAACTTTCATGAAAATTGATATGCGTGCCATAAAACAGTACTCAAACTCATACTTTTAGATTTCCTGTGATCAGCAATAACAACACTACAGATGCACAAACATGTGAGGTGGGAACATCTGAACACAGGCACCACTTTAACTGCGGTCCTAACGCCAATCTTCGAAAATATGCAACTTCTGTTGTTTCTTTTTTGTACAATGTAAAACAATAAGATGGCAGCTGCGTGAAATTTTTGTTTATCTCCTGGTTTGTGCCAGTAATTAATGAACTGCTATAGCAATCTGGTATAGAAATAGTGACTAATATACCTACAAATTCTGTTAATGCTTATAAATCAATTACAAACACAACTACACAAAACTATGACATAATGCCCCACAGATTTAAAGCAGACAAACTCTACATTTACGTACAGTATGTTTCGTAAAATAAAGTAGCAGCTGTTGAAACTGCAGCAGCAAAATCAGCCATAATAGTAGCAACAAAAATAATAATCTCCAACATATTTACACCTGTATGCAAAGTTTAGATTCCATTAATTATTCAATCACAGAACCATCTGTGCATAAGAACAGCACATTACCCATTGACCTAACGGAGGGCTCATATCTCCTGATGTTTCAGATGCAATTGCTGGCAGTGAACTACCCTATCAATTTGTGTGGCACTGTCTTTGTTAAGAGACATTCTGTAAGCTGCCGTGAAAACAAAATGCAAATATCATGTGTGCTCAGTTTACCCACGATGAAAGGAAACAGGACTTTAAAGAACAGACAATGGATTTCTGACTGTGCAGAAGCAAACCTCACATTTCTAGCCCTAGACATTCGTGTTTATCATGGTTTTAATTTCTCTACACTTCAGCATTTATTTATGCCCCATGACTATTCATTCTTTTTTTAACTTCGCATATTACATACTCATAATGTGCATTAAAAATGATGCCATGGAGACAGAACACAGTTTCAGAAAGGCAGTGGTTCAGGTTCCATGTTTCTAGCCTCATTAGTTATTACTTCATAATATTTCGTTTTTCACTGTATTATAAATGAGGAACACAGAACACGACTCACTCTAGCACAGGTGCCATTTACTGGGAGGTTGACCTAAACAATGTTGTCTCAAAAGAAAAAGTACAATACAGCCTTCAATGTGTTTGTGTTCAGAAGGCAAGCACGTTGTTCTAACGATACATCAGTTCTTACAGTATTCCTTTCATAACTGATGACATACATACAAAGACGGCAAGTCTTTCAATCAGCCAAGTGAAAGCAATGCTGGTGATTGTGGTGGTTATAGTACGATCGCTAAGCAGATTCATAAAATAATATTCTGTGAATACACCTTCACCAATTACACCCTCGAGAAGAATGAATCAATCTGGACTTCTCGAAGCATCAAGATATAACAGGTGAAGCTTGTGGCATATGTAAATCAAGTGTTTCAAGAAAAAGCAGGGAAGCAAAAAGTTCTGCAAAAGTTTTTATACCACCAATAACAAATATAAAAATTCTAAACAGAGGAACAAATTTCCACAATTATATGAAAGATGGTGTAAAAGGACTGTGTTGGAAGTCTATAACAGTGCAGATTTCTAACAATATTATAACAGCTACAAATTTGTAACAGTGAAAGAATAACATTTTCTCTCCCTGAAAGGTTTTCAATAAGGGCTAACAGATCCTCCTGCTTCAAGTAAAATGAGCGGATGGGGGGGTACAGATACAGCAGGAGTGGGGGATGAGGGGAGAGAAGGGAGGAGGAGGAGGAGAAACAATGGAGGTCACATCCGCCCGTCTGTCTGTGAGCTAGTATGAACGTCCAAACTGATGGAAAGACTTTTTTTTAATTCAATCCAAAACATTTTCATTAAAACTTGTTGAGCAATTCCAATTTTGGTTAAAGCTGGACAAAAATAATGGACATTTTACGTTAAGACCTACGTTGTGTCCCCCAGTCCCTCAAGCACAAACATACTTATGTTGGTAACACTGATATTGGAGGTCTGTACACAAATGTATTACACATCAGGCTGTGCCTGTGACCTTGTATCAACACCTAAACATGTAGGCAGATTTTTTAGACATACAATATGGCAGACTCAATCAAAGTTGTTAGCAATTTTAATTTTCAGCCACTCTGACCCATAATAAAGCTCATGTTACTTATATCATACAGGAGGCCCACTTATCATATTCTCTAAACAGATTATAACCTGATCACAGAAAACTTAAAAATATAACGTGCAAAAAACACAGAGGTTGTCATGTTACAACAGGTGGTACATATAGTTACCACCATGCTCTGAACAGCTAATTGTTCAGAAATATGGTGTCACTATGGAACTCACACATGTATCTTTAAAGTATAAAATTCTGACTAAATCACTTCATTCACCCTTGATGAAATGATCGTGTCATGACCACATGGCATGATCACCTCCCTTCAAGAACACGCTTACCCCCAGTTGACTTGCATATCATCTAGATCGTTTGGATCAATGTCAGGCGGGATTGCCGCAAACAAGATCTTCAGCTTGTTGGTCAGTACGGTGCACAAGTCGGAATGACACACCACTGAACGCGCGAACACATCTGACGGAAGTGACGCCATCACCATCAACCCCTCACAAGCCTTAACCACTACTCTACTATCCTAGACAGAGGAAGAAGGGTGTTAGTGTCCAACAACACAGTTATGCAGTGCCTTTCTTCTCATAACAGAACTTCCAGTCCTCAGATGACAGAAAATTACAACAACCATAATTCCTTTAGTTTTATGGCAAAAATTAACATGTAAAATATACACAAAGCAAATAAAAAGCATATCCTTACAACCTGCTGTTTCTTTGTATTCAGTAAAGGTAAAGTTGTCGCTGTGCATGCCATAAGGGCATATACAGGGAGCGGAGACGTAGCTATGCTCAGTAACACTGCAGCCCCGAACATCACGTATACGTGTCACACAGTCTGATGCTCGGAATGCCATATGACAGGTACAGCCAACAGCCTATCATGGCCTTTACTATGCAGCCCCACATAAATTCCGGTCTGCTGCACATCACACTGGACATTCAATTCCAGCACCAAAATGTTAACCTTGGCATTACACGGAGGTGAGTGGTCAGCCTCACACCTCACCTGCTTTATCCATGAGGGAAAGAGACCCTTTTTGCCTGTGGGGACCAGTGGTGGCCTGGACATTTTAGGGAAGAGAAGAACCTCTCACCACTGCTGGAATTTGAACTCCAGGCTGTCCAGCCTATGGCACAGTCACTTCACTAACTATGCCACCCAAGCTCTCTGTATTTTAGGACATATTTATAAAAATTTGAGGACATATTTCTAAAAAAAGACATATGAGTACAGCGCAAGAGACCTGCATGACGTGTAAGGAAGGTTATTAGAACCGAAAGGTAACACAGTGCTATTATTTGCAAATGCTATGTGCCGCCTAAATTGTCATGATTAGTCAGATAATGAACTGTTGTAATCAAACCTTTATTCCCAATCATTTTTTTGTGTTGACTCATCAATTAAGACACAAAACTTTATATGTATTCAATTTCAAACAATGAACGCAAAATTCAAATGTAAATTAAAGACAAATTTTCTCAGAACTGCCACAAACATGGCATGGCCTGTTTCTATTAACACCTACAATCAAAGTACTACTTAATGTTTCACAATTTAAGACCTTCTTAACATTCAGCGTTCAATTTCTTACAGTTCCAGTATGATATTCCCCCCCCCCCTCTCTCAATCTCTCTCTTCCCGCTCCCCCCCAATATAAGGTTTTCTTCAACCTAGAGACAAAACCCACTGTCCATTTGAAAAAACTTAAAATATTACTAAATCATTTACACTAGAAGGGTTGTCATAAGTGTCCTGTTGCCTAAGTGGAAATCAACTTGAACCAAATTCAGACCAGCCTGACAGTCAAGTCTTCAGCAACACTACTTGCCGACCTATATCCACTTGGTGAACACTGGAGTTGCCACTCACATGAGGTAAAGTATGCAAGCTACGGCGAACACAGTGTTTGCCAATATACAGGATGCCGCACAACAAGAGGTGTGAATGAAGCCACTATCACGCAACAGGCAAAGGCCACAAAAGCTTAAGCCCAACAATTCAAATTATAAAATTTAATGTACACATAATACTTATTATGAAAACTGCGAGAGATTAATTCTATTGCTTTTTGTTATTTAGACATGAAATTACAGTCAAATTTCCAGGCTTTTTCAGAATTAGCCACTGAAGTTCATTACTACAGCAAGTATTTCCAAATCCTCACATTCAACAATTCTAACACAAACATCATGAGAATTTTTTCCACCAAAAGTGACAAAATGCTACTCAATAAAAATGCTCAAAATTCATGATCGCTTAAAAATAAGCTACTTTTGTTACAGTTCGTTATGCCTAAAACACAAACTAATCCTGTGTAAAAAAACCTACAAGATTCAGATTTCTGGTTATTGATAAATTACTGCATCATTTCCATACACAGGACAATTAATTTTCACATACAGTGAAACCCTGTTAAGAAAATTTTGAAAATTCCAAAAAAATCCTACTTCTTAAGCGGGAAATTTCTTAAAAGTGTAATTTTAACGAAATGGGAGAATTTTGGTGCTTTTTCATCCTGACATGTTAGGCTGGAAATTTTCTTAACCGGGTTTTTCTTAAGCGAGTTTCACTGTATTAAATATTCACTCTTAAAAAGAATGATGATAAAACAGACTTACATGCCAAAATTAACTATTCTACAGGTTACTGTAGGCAACTCAGTATTCTGCTATTATCAACAAACAGCATCCTGGACTGGATATAAGCTATGCAGTTTTAAATTTCTTCTGTCCTACTGATTCAAAACATTGTGATTTGACACCTGAGTTTATGTGACAGTGTGAATTATGAAATGAAACACAGTACATTCAAGTTACTTACAGTGAAACCTGCCTGTAACAGAACGGCAATGGGCCTTTACTTTTAATGGTCAGGGTCCAATCAGCACAGGTAACTGAAGTTAAAGACCCTCAGGACTGTGAAAGCTTTTCGCTGAAGACAAGATTCCATTCTAACCACGTTCCGTTTCACGCAGGTTTTGCTGTATATTATAATATTTACATATTGTGTAGAAGTTATATACATCATACAAAGTATCCAGTCTTTGCCTGGGTTTGTCAAAAAGTAAACTGAACTCAAGTAACAGAACTGCAACACAAACGGATGTGATCATATTCATAAACTCTCAATGCCTGTTAGTTTATGTATACATTAAACTTTACGTTCCCCTTTCATGAACAACAAAAAAACAATACCAATGGACTTGTATGTTGGTGTACTGTAAGAAATAAACAGTAGATTATTCTTAGGTCCCAGAAACATGACAATACAAATGTTGTCTAATATGCAATGCCACAGCATAGTGAAAAGGATATTAATACCAACTAGACAGCTTTCTTGATTAACCAAATCAGTACTACATACATCTACGTTTTATTACCACCACTGTTACACTCTACTATGGAAAAGCTTGTACATATTATGCACTTCCTCCACTCTCGTGCCAACTGTGTGGCTCAGACCACCCACAGCAAGCAAAGCAACAGAACCTTTCAGTGACTCCCTCAAACTTCTCAGGCTCATTTGAGGGGAAACTTCTGTGTTTCAAAAGCAGCCTTGCCAGCTACCAAAAATTAAACTCAAGACATAATGTCAGAGAGGCCATTTAAACCCCAGCCTAACAACACTACTTAGCACCATGAAACACTTTATACATAAAATCATACATGGTCTGCTAGTGACAACACAAAGTGTAATAAGAAGAAAGAAAATATGTAAAGGTAAAGGTAAAGGTAAAGGTTTCTCTCTCCACACCACAAAGGCATACAGGGGGAGCAGAGGTACAGCTCCACTCATTCTTAGCATCCGCATGTGGCGAGCAGTTAACTGCACATCCTGGCCTCTTTACGCCCGAGAGAAAACCGCACTGAATAGGAGGCTGGGTGTGCCCCAGAGTCAGGCTGGACATTTTGGAGAAGAGAAGAGTCTCTTGTCCCTACCAGGATTCGAACCCTGGACTGTCCAGCCTGTAGCCTAGTCGCTATACTGACTATGCTACTCCAACCCCATATGAAGAAAGGAAGATTTTATATATAATGCAGGTACAGCACCTGGCAACAAAATAAGAACATGAGAAGCACTTACTAAAGACATACCATACATTTCACTAATACTGTGACCTCTCGCATTCTGCCTGTTCTATACAGTGTATACATATAATATACAGTACATGCATATGAAACCAAATTATGTAAAGAGAACTCACAGCACTGTGTATAAAGCTCAACACAGCTTCAAGCAGAAGAAACTTCTCCACCTTGCCACTGGCTACTGAGCTTCGGCTGCTTTGGGCTGGTGAGGAACTTATGGATGAAGGTGTCAAATCACATGCATTAGGACTGTTGCATGTTGGAGATCCTGCTGTAGTGTTCGTATCTCCTGTTTGTGCACTTTCTGTTAAGTCATAAATATCAAATATGATCATGAAAATTCACATATTAGTCACCAACAAAGATACGAATTCCATGCAATGCAGTGCCAATCATAACACTAAATTCATCCCTTAACTACAAAGAATTTCTATCACACCAACTTCTTATAGTCTCTCACCACATAAGCCTGGGTTCAATCCCATGCCAGTTGATGTGGGATTTGTGGAACACAAAGGGGAACTGGCACAGTTTTCTCCCGGTACTGTGGTTTTCTCCTGTCAGCATCATTCCAAAAATGCTCCATTTATCTGCCATCAATAACACAGAACCTTAGCAGTTGACAGCGCTGTTAAATAACACTCGTTTCTACATGACAGAGATGCTGGCACTCATCAGGTTCTCATAGAAGTGCATGTAGTTTCTAACAAACTGTACTGAATATGGAGGCAGCACACTCCTCCAAAACATTTGTACTTATACACTAATTGACTTAAGCATGTCATGCACCACAACACCAGAAGTCTTTGTATTTTCATTAGTTTCATCAGTTACTTTACAACACTATCAACTTTAGAGGCTGTGCATTAAAATAAAAACATCGGGTTGATTCCATGGCATATTTTAAAGCTGTTTCTTATGCTATGCCGTGAAGGATGTAAAGAAATCATGATAAACTCAGGACCTTGATCAACACCACATTTTAATTTACTTCCTGCTGCAGTCTGATTATGTTACATGTTTTCTTGTTATTTACCAGGGAGTGCAGTCCTTCAAACCATGACTTATGCTGTTTAACTCATTAGCAATCTAACCTCACTTTGAATGTTTTGATATTCTTTCCAATACTCTGTCAAGCCGTGTTGATACACAAATTATTATCGGTGTCTTCCAAAGCCACAGATTTTTCTGTGATGTGACTGCTGTTAGTACTGTCACTGGCATGTCCTAAGAACCATACATCAGATATCCTTGAATTCCCGTCTTCTAATACATGATCTATATGACCATGCATTTTCCTATCAAATTTACTTACCAATGCTAGGATGTGAAAAAAAATTATACTTAACAATCAGTTCTGACACTGTTAACTTCTTGTAACCTGCTGTGATCTTACAGATGGAAACTGTTAACCTGTGCCCTGCTCACAATCTGCTGAACAACTCAAAAACTAAAAATTTCTCATACATTTTAATATACATCCCAGCGCCAAATTTCACCAATGTTTGTCAGTATTTCTGGTAATGAAACATGCAAATACATTGATTGATACAACATCCTCTATAAGCAGCCACTTTTTGCAAAGACATAAAATAACACCATCTTACAGCAATGTACCTGTAACACACCTTTTTCTTTGTTAATATCTTTGACACTGGAGTCACATGCCTCAGCACAGCTGCAAGAGTCAGAGTTGAAACAAGGCGATGTGCTGTGTGATGTCATAGAGTGGGACATGCTATATGGCACTGTTTCTGTGGTGGCCATGGTCTCAGACACTGTTGGCCTGGCTCCTTCGTAAGTTGTAGACCCCTGGTCACTACTTGTGCTCAATCTTTCTTCTGTCGCCTTTCAAATTGCAGAACAAAACATCAGGTCTACATACTGGATTCTCAGAATGCCATTTCCAATAACCAATCTGTACGTTATTCAACAACATTTTTCAATGTACAGGTTATACTGTGTGTAAAGACAGTGCAATACAATCTTAATGGCTGAGCAGGCAGAGATCCCAAATGAGGTGGCTAGATTTTCAATCCCAGCACTGACTTGAACAGACCAATAAAGAAATACTAGGAGAGAAAAAAACTCCCCCACCAGCTGGCAGCATGGCTGCATTTTGAACCAGTTACTTCCAAATACAATCATACACTGTTACAACTATACCAAATTGCTTGGTCCATTCCTTCATATGTAAGGATCATACTGTTCTATTTTATTTCTCCTTACATGATTTGTCTTCATTTTTGCTATTGTTTCCTTTTACCACAGACTCTCAATAACACAGTACAGAATCTTTTATTTTTAAGAAAGGTAGAGAATTTCATGAACAGCTGATCAAGGACACTGCTTCATGGAGTACGCATATTTGTTTCTACAATCTGCTTTACTGACAAGCAAACTACATGCAGTACTAAAACCCACTGTGTTCAAAATAACTATGACTCATTTCAATTCACGAATTTACAAAATCTTTTAACGATGTTTCTAGTGTTACTGAAGTTATTTTGGTCAAAGAATGCAATTCAGCGGAATATTGCAACTATCCAAAAATAGGACTAGAATTTTTTTTCCTAATTCATCATCTGAACAAAGGTAGCGCCCCTGAAAATTGAACACAATGTTAAATATGCTCTGTAAACAGAGCAAATAATTTTGTATCTCCTGTAGCCGGGTGAACAAAGAAAATTATGCAGCTGTTAATTACAGACATCTGATTTCATTACAGGTTAGCCTCAGATTAGTTAGGGAAGATCCAGTAACAACTACACCCTGTGATAAGGCAGCCTAAACAAAAACTCACACACACACACACACACACACACAATTGCTGATGTACTGAAGGTGAGCAGGATAGCAGGCAATATGCTTAATGCAGGATTTGTTAAAAAGGATATCTTGTGTAGTTTATTCTTGCACACTGTAAGACATTTCTGAAGTAAAGTAACGCCAATTCCCCACCCAGCTGTAGTGGAGGTGCTCAGTTCCGTACAGTCACACTGTATAGGAATTTGTGCTACCACACAGCACAGTGAGGAAGCTATCACACACAAGCACTATATAAATGCATATATTTCCTTCTGTAGGACTCCAGGCAGAGTAGCTTATTTCTGGGAAATGGAACATTAAAATTTATGTATTTTTTCAAGTACATGGGGCTAAAGATAGTGTCTCAAACCAAGAACTCATTAGAAAACAACCTAAACAAGATGACTGCAAATTTTGATAATGCCCATCTATACTCAGAAGTACATTAACTGACCTATCCAGACTGTTGTATCATTTATGCTGGCCAGACTCGCAGAATTTCTGGATTGGATATTAAGAACATCTACATTATTTCCATACTAGTAATTCTCATTCAAGTTTTGCTCTGCACCTACTTGAGAACACTCTGTGGGACCAATAGATAACATAACAGGTGTAATATGTATTTCCCCTAAAGGCTCATATCATGATGCACTGGAAAAATTCTACACTTTTAATGAAAATAAAAATGGCAACCAAATAAATGACAAATGCACAATTGGCCTTAACAAGATACCTGACATCATCGCCCAGTATGCAACTGCCCTCTAAGATAATTGTTTCCATTCAGTACTTCCTTTACAACATTAGTGAAAGGAGGCATACATAACAACAGTCCAACAAAGGGTTACAGAACATGTTTACATTCACGAGTACTAAGAATTATACCATGACAACAAAAGATCATGAATGTCTATATGTATGATCCACTACAACCCGTAACATTTATAATACATTTGCAGCTTACATAACATTATGAAGCACAAACATTAACACTTTAAAGCTTAACAGTTACTATACGTACCATCAGATATAACATTCAACAGTTCTACATTCTACCTGCAAAGTGAACTTATGTGTTTTGTATGTACTTCAGTACAAATAGCAATTACTTCACTATACAGCATTAACAGACTGCTTTTTATAACCAAGATGGAGAGCTCACTGTGCGGTAGAACCTGGGCCTTTAAATAAAATAGATTATGTTTCAGCCTTAACGCGTTAAATAAAAATAAAACAAGGAATGGCTTAACACCTAGAAAAACCTCTAATTCAAATTCCAATTCAAATTATCACAAACGTATGTTTTTCAAGCTTTTCATTCTTTCGTCATTAATATAAAAATTCTGTCAGTAATAACATAATGTATACAACTGAACATTAGCTTTCCACAGTTATGGGAAGTCCCCTTTGAGACCAAACGACATATTACAGAATCTTCACTTTCACCTGGAAGTAGTAGATATTAATTTTAACTTCCACCTACTCAATTTTAAAACCACATTTTTATTACTTTACGTGGAACCAGTGCCTGCTCAAATATGTTCAATGAATTTGGCTTACCTAATCGTATGTAAAATGTAAAGTTGAGATCTCAACCACTTTATACTGACATGAACTGTCGTTTCATGTAATTTACGTGATAACTTTTATTTGGTACTCTAATTTTGGCTGATGATGGCACTTGGTAGACTGAATTATGCTCAAACATGTTGCATTAAAGTTACATAATAATATGTGATTAAGCTCACTTCTGACTGATGGCATTCGCTTCTTTATTCTGTGAATGTTCATCACAATGAAGTCTCTCTCCTAAAGACATTTAAATTTAAAGTTTATGCCAGAGAATGAGTTGAAATGACCCATCAACCAGAAAGTACCTGTTGACTGCCGAGGACACTGGCCAACTGAGGATTTTTGCAAATAAGACCACACAATGCACAAAGAAACTGGATTTCAGCAGATTCTGTAGGTGAGGCTAGTCTTCCATTACACAGGCTGACCAATCTCTGAAATTAAAAAACCAGACACTAAGCAATAAACTCAGAATAAGATGCAGGTATACAACCTTAATAACAAGGATCCTCATTATTACATTCAATCAGCGTCAAGTTACCTTTGTGTCACGGTCTCAATAATTTAAAAATACAGTAAAACTCGTTTAAGATGTCCCTGATTAAGATGTTTTCCCACCTAGGAAGTCAGGATATAAAAGCACCAAAGTTCTCCCATTTGATTAACATTACATGTTGCACTTTTAGTACATCTCGCATATGAAAATTTCACGACTAAGAAGTAACAGAAGTTAACAACCTCTTTTTTTTACCCATTTAATATATTTTTTGTCTTACAATCTTAAACAATTTCCCCAAGTTTCCATTCGTTCTGTTTCCAAAATACGGTGTTCAAATGGCATGGTCTGTTCATATAGGTTAATCTCCAAAATCATGTCCGCATGTTTCACACAGCATAATGATGCAACCTCATGGTGTGAGGATGTTTTGTTTCTCCCACGATGCAAAGACTGCAGTCAGTCAGTCCCCACTACTCAGTCTCTGTCATGACGACCGAAAGATTGAATCAGGGGGCTGGAAGCCTATCCTAGCTGTTCCATGACCTACATAAGCTTGCATTTGGCAATGCCGGCATGTGAACTTCAATTGGCCAGGTATTAGGACAGAACTCAGGAAGTTCTGGTGTGCTAGCCAACACCACCTGGGGTTCCACCTTGCTGGCACGGAGTTCTACCATGAAGCGTGTACACCAAGTGGAGGTGGAAGCCACCCCGCTGGGGGGACAGCAGTCTGCTGCAAAATGAGCAAGTGCTTGCATGCAACAACTTGTTTAAATGCAATTTATCAGTGGTAATATAAATGCATCGTCGTGTAGTGTGGTTGTGAAACCTGTGTGGTGACTGTGTGCTGATAAGTTATATCAGCAATTCCAGAAAATAAAATTCAAGCCACTGCAGAGTGAGTGAAAGTGACTGGAACTACTGACCACGCCTTATGGTCTACCTAAATGGGAACCTATGGATTCTGAAAATGTATACCGCTACTGCTTTTGAAAAAAGAGCAAGACAACACACACGTGAAAAAGATTTCAAGGAAAAGTAGACATCTCAAATGAAATGTGAACTCGTGAATTAAAATTCAGTGACAGTATAGTTAAAGGTGCAAATACAACCATAAACGAAAGGTTACAGACAAAATGGTTACATGGTCAGATACAAGTAAGAATGTGTTAAGACAGCTGCAAATTGTACAAATTCAGCATACACATGTAATAAGTTCACAAAATATTTAAAAAAAAATAGGATTTTTGGTCCTACCCTTCTAAGACATTTTCCGGCTAAGAAGTCAAATTTTCTTGGAATTTTCAAAAACATCTTAAGAGGGTTTTACTGTATAATAAACAAATGATTTAATATCACATGTACTGGTGCAACAAGGTAACAGATGAATGAAATGCCTGTGTTTCCCAAACATAAAATTTGACATTTAACACTGACTCTTTAATACCTGTATCAAGCATACTGCAGGACTACAGGGAAGTGGATTGTGCTGCGTGGTTGGCAGAGTTCTTATACATATGGTGGAACCAAATACTTTCACACTGACCATAAGATGACAATGCTGCTGCTAGCATTAGCTTCTACTGCTACGTGTTAACAGAGTAGAGGTAACTCTCGTTTTATGCGATTTTGTTTTGCATGATTTTGCTTTAACGTGACTTGAAAATTTACACTTTTTGAATATACACTATAATATTTGCTTTTGCTGGGTGGTCTTCTAAGTTCAAAAGCAGTGTGACTTCCGCTGAAGATGCCAAACTCTGGGAATATTCATCAACAAGCAAAACATATAAAAATGTGGAATCAGTGAAGAAACTTGTCCTCAAAAACAAAAGAATCACTACCCATACAGCTGCTAACATGTTGCGAATTTCATTTTGGTCAGTTAAGAGCATTCTGAAAGACAAGAAACCGATACAGCACAGTTCAGATGGTTGGTTTCTCCACCACTTCAATGCATCTGCTCATTCTGCTTTGTCTGCATATGAATTTCTGGCTAAAGACAAATTAATTACATGTCATGTCAAAGTAAAACACCCACTTTACTTACGCTGTTAGACAAGATTAATTTAACCCTTTAAAGACGAAGCGTATGTGTTTTATACAAGAACTCAGTGCGTACTGCGCTGTACACGCTCTCCACTTCGGTTATAAAAACCAGTCTCTTAATGCGTTATAAGGCAAAAGTTGCTGTTTGTTCTGAGATCCGTACAAAACACATAAACGCAATGTGGGCACCACGTAGAATTTTTTAATGTTAAACTTGGTCGTACATAAAGTTACCGCTAGGCTTTAAAAGGTTAAGAGTAGTACTCACCTGAATGGGACCATATACACTAACATGTGGCAAAATAGGATGCTTCAGCTGCGTTATTAGTCTTCGAATAAAACAAAGTGTGAACTGCCGCATGCCAAGAGGACAGTCAGTGCATGCCAGTGTTGCCAGTAGATTCAACAGATTATGCTGCAACAGATATTCCAGGCAGGGGCCAGTGGTACCACTCTCATGACTGACTTCTTCTTCTTCCAGTAAGATCTATAAATCGTAAATTCGCTGCATGTAAAATCATATCATATGGCTGCAATAATTAGCATAAAGCCTCCAGAAATACAACCTAAAAATAACAGCCACATAACAGCCTCTACTTGCCCCAGTTTTCCAAGATGCTTCAACCAGACCCGTAAATATTCAGTGCTAAATGTTAAAATAAAAAAAATCATACATTCTCTGGTTTTCCTTCTACAATTTATCCTAACAGAGCAGTAATCCACCCGCAGGTGCAACTTGAACTTACAAACAGCAGCCAACTGGCCAACAAACACTTGACAACTGTACCCATTTACTAAGTGTATTTCACAGCTTTCAGCCCCAAAATGTGAACTGACAATCCAGAACATGTTATTAGACTTTCATACCATTAACCAAGTTTAACCTTTATTCTACCAGGGTGGGTACTTAAATATTAGCACATTCACAACATTTGTGGGCATATGCCTTACATTAACTGCAAGTGACAAGGATTCAGAGTTTGCCCATTGTGCACCTGATCTGCTAATGGTGGAATAGGCAGTGTGTCTGCAACTGTGATCCCCTCTGTAATGGCCCCAGAATGTGTAACAGTATCAGCCAGGATTGTCTCTAGCAAGTCTGGTGTCCAGACCATCATCTATCTTCCTAGTTCTGTTGCTATGAACACACATATCCCTCTTACTCTACTGCACGAATGAACGCTACAAAATATTTTTCTGTCTGATATTTACAGACTGGAAAAAATGTGCTGCTGTTATGATATGTGCTGCAACTTTATCCTGGTATGCATCATCTAACATCATGTACATATGAGGCATCTCTGTGAATGCATACCTGCTGACCATGTTTAGCACAGCACTTTATCTAAGAAGTTAATGCCGTCCCATCCAATTCCGCACAGAGTAACATCATATTCAAGCAAAAGAGGGAATGTTTTTGTTGGGGTAGTCTCACACTACAGGTATGGCCACTACAAGAACTCAGCATTTCTACTTCCAAAAAGATCATGACTTGAGAAAAGAAGACCACACATGGACCCATGTTTATATGGACATTTGTTTTTGTATACATAAACTCTCTTACATGCCTACACTGGTGCAGAGTATTTCAGCAACACCCTTACACATGGCACTTAAATTAATAGATCTGAAAGTGTCATGATAATGACTCAATGGTGCAGCATAGAGTACCCTATAAACCCTTTGTGTTAGTCATCACTGCTGTCCTTGCCTGTGATATGCCATCTGCTTCGCAGGTACACCAACTCGGAAACAAACTGGTTCACTTAATCAGGCAGACAGAATAAAAGTATGTATTACGTAAGATAGTTCAACTCATTTATGAAAATAAAGTGTCTATGTCACCTCACAATTTATAAAATTTCTTACCTGCCAACACAGCTGAGATCATTGCCTGCTACCTTCCAACCTACCTTCAACAACTGGTCCATATGTGATGGAATATTTGTACTTTCAATTACAGTTTTGCTAACTGCATCCCTCTTTACATAGAACTTCATCACCATCTTCCAATGGTATGTGAAGTCTTCTAATAATGATGCTGGTGGAGCCAGCTGAAAAAAGAGGCAGAATGCTCTAGTGACTTCTGCAAAGTGTAGAATGTGAATAACCACTTCTGAGTGTACATTAGTAAAAGAGGTTAAAAAAATTCAAGTATGCATCATTGCATATACTTTCTTTAATAATACAATAACTTATTCATCATAATTACCATCATTACTTGTACAGAGAAGAGACTTCTTAAGGCTATCCAATGAATACAGTGCCACTCTGAAGAATACACATAATGTAAGCACATTATGCACACAGTTTGATGTTTTTACTGCTGTACTAATAGTGAATTCAGCCTTCTTCATCTAAGGCTTCATCTATACACTTTGATGAGACAATATATATGTATCCTATTTACTATCGTACCTACATCAGACAGGTAACTAAACATATAACCAGCATGTTAATTCTACTAAACACACAGTATCCACCCATAAATTAGTCTCAGACAGCTTTAACACGCATCCTGTAGAAACAGCCCCAAATACCCATTCACTTGCCTCGCCTGCTAATATCGATACGCATACGTGACATGAAGCACCATCATCCCGTCACGCACCTCAGAACTGCGTACATAACACTAAACTCGTTCACGTCAAGAAGGTTCGAATTACTTTTATACGTACAGCAGATCTACTCACGTGCCGTCGGAATGACTGAACACATTTCTGAAGCATGAACAGCCGCCTAACGGCCACAGCGTCGTGATGTTATAAGCAATTAAATATGTTACAAAAAAAGGGCGGTAAACACCTACATTACACTTTCAGGCATAACACGAAAACGTTTTAAAATACGCACTAAATAACTAGAACCACCATTACGTAGAACTAGAATAAATTCGTAATAAAACTCACAGCATCCACAGCATTCTGAATAACAGTAGAAAACTTGCTCAACATTCGGGATCCCTTCACCTTCAAAAACCAACCATTCTAAAACAATCACTCGCATACAGCAAACTGTGCAATCCACATAAATTACATACTTCGCTCGCCATTTTTAACATCACAATCACCTCAGCCACCCTCCCACTCACAGAATATCGAGACTATATAATCTGTGGTACACGGATTACAACAGCGAGTTTATGCTCTTGAAAATGGCGTACGGTTTAACGGTATTTGCGTAAATGTAGTTATATATGCAGCCGCAAAAAAGTACAGCTTTCCCTGCGCAGATTTTCATGGAACTCAGAAATGATCAACAGCATTGTGTGCAGAGCGGTTTCATCGAATTTCCCCAAAACTGCATAATAAATGTGGAGTTCTGATAGAAATTTATTTTTGTCTCTTACTGAAGTGTGACTTTCAGTGCGGTGTTTCTCAAGAATCTCACGATCAGTTAAGTAAATGTTTGTGGATATTTGCCGTAACGCAGTTCTGCAATTCGGATGAACAACATACATTTTATTATTAACAGCATAAGAAACATGCCTGTAATTCACAGCATTCTTCAAAAGTACCTAGCTCCAAGTGTTGCATTCAATCTGCATTCGCGATACACCCAATCCCACAAGTCAAACTTTCCTTACGCCACAGTGTTACAAGTATAATTATGTTTCAGTTACTGTGTGCTGTTGTGAGTAAAACAAACACAAAGGAGATTTGCGCACCGTTAAAAGCATAATACGTACTCACCAGCTGCTAGTTTTGCAGCTTTTGTACATAAGGTCTGCTAATACTGGTGAGGGGATATGGATTTCCACACATCATAATGTGCTGTAGTAGTACGTTTATATGCATCGTTAAAGAAAGACAAACCTTACCTTGTGGGAGATAGACTTGCAGGTTATTTTAAGGGATATTTGCTAGTTTATATATTGAGATACATTCAGAGATAGTTATGTTGTCTTTATCAGCTGATCAGGCTGATGCTGTGTGCCTGCAGTTCGTGAATTTGGTATGTGCGCAGTTAACAAATCTGAGGTTATAGCACATTTTGCACCATATTTTACAGACTGGCAGGATTATGGTTTTCTGAGATGTAATGCTATGTAATTTGGTGTGTGAGTACCACTGCTGGTGAGGAACATGCTCCATCAGTCTTCTTATGGACATCAAGTTGAATGTAGCTACTATGGGAATGCCAGATATGTAAACATTCATAAATTTTGGAGTATGTACAATTATCAGTATTTACTTTGAGACAAGTTTCTTTGGTAGCCTTCAGGAGAACACATGTTTTTGTTGACAGTATCTACACTCTCCCCTAATAAGCTAATGTAATCTGCATAAAAACAAGTACATGATTTAGGTCGTGGAGGCTGTGATTGCCAAAAAATAATGGTCAGTAAAAATAGGGGTTTCAGAACTTTTCTTTTTCATGTTTAAACAGTGTGAAATATTGTGGAATATGTGTTGATGTTGTCTTTGAGTTCTGTCTTCTAATACAAACCTGGGTTTAGTGATAATGATTGGATCCAGCAGGCTTCCAGATACTGATGTTAACTTGATGTGTTTGGATGATGCGTTTCCCTGTGTTGAGGTTATGTGGTATTGAATGATTGGACACATAGTGAAACAGAAATGATGTGCAAGGTGTCAGTCTTATTTAAGGTCCAAACATGGAATTTGCTTGGAGAATTTGGGGAAAGAACTTCAGCATGATGTTTGGGTTATTTGGCCTTTTGCCTGAGAGTTGAGCCTTGTACATACAGAGTGCTGGAACATGGCGTCTAGTGCTGAGGTTAAGTCTGCATGAAGATACATCTGCATTTGCCTGTCATTCATCTGCATCTGTCTGTGTGTGTTGCATTTGTGTGTTTTTGTAATATTCTGAGTTGCAGCAAAGTCTGTCATGTATTTAATTGTTTCAAATGTGATCATGCTTATGTCAACATACCTAATCGTGTGACAGCAATGTAATGTATTTTTTTCTTGTTTGTAAGGTTTTCTTTCCATATTTCTGGAAACTGTCTTTCATGTTATGATCACAGAAATATGGGGATATGATGCAACATAAGGCTGTCTTCTTTTAACTCTGATCCAAACAATGTTGTCTTGCTTTAACACTAATGCATTTAATTAATTTATAGTTCATCCAGTCACGCATGTGACACCAGACACATCAAATTCATTGCACATAGCATACATTTCATGAAATATCACAGAAAGGTAGAACTAACATTACAATACACTGCATTAAAAACACATATATATAATAATATGCAAAGAGTCACACATTCATTAGTTGAAATATTAATATCTTCTTTGGCAGAAGTATTAATATAACCAAAACATGTATAATAAAAAATAAATGATAAAAAATATTCAGTAAGACATATACTCATCCACAGAATAAAAAATGTGATGCAGTAAAAATATTTCAGCTTTCTTTTAAATTCCTGTAACTTTACTAGATTCTTTCTTTTTTTTTTGTTTGATAGTTTACTGTATAATTTAATACCCACACTTTTCAACATTATTCTTAAAAAGAGTAGTTCTGCAGAATTGGACATGAAGATCTAATTGATGGCATGCACAATGGTCATGGATTTCTTCATTTATCGTTACCAATATTTGATTTTACATAACATATAACTTCACTTATATACAAACATGGCATTGGGAGTATATTAAGGTCTCTAAAAAGATTCCTGCAAGAAAAATTTTGGCCCACTCTACTACTTATTCTTATAACTTGCTTTTGTAATTTAAAAATCCTTTTTACTTTGAGGATCACTACCCCAAAAGGTCAAACCATATTTCAGGTGAACATGTAAATTTGCAAAGTACACGTTTCTTAAAATATGTAGACTCATTACACCCCTTAGGGAATTTATCATATAATAGCTTGTACTCAGTTTCGAGCTTGAATATTTAATGTGACTATTCCACTTCATATTTTCATCTATTTACATACCCAGAAATTTTGTTTCCATGCTGTATCGAATTTCTCTGCCTTCAAATGTAATACGCAGTGACACTGGTCTTTTTTATCTAGAAGAAAGAAACCTAGTGCCAGGAGTGATGATTTTTTATGGACTTAAAAACAAATGGGTTGCTAGATATGCTACAAAAGTCAAGATCTTCCTTCTCATTATTCCATCAGAATATTAGAGGTTTAGGTGATAAGTGTGAGGAATTGTATTGTTCACTAATTACTTCTAAAATTAATCCTAACATTATTTATATAACTGAACATTATACTCCTGAACAAAATTTATCTACTATATATTTGGAAGGTTACACTTTGGCAGCTAACTTTTCACGTTCTAGCAGTAAGGGAGGAGGTTCTTGTGTCTATGTTAGAAATGACATAGTTTTCAATATTATTAATGTTACTCAATATGGAATTGAAAAAATTTCAGAACCATGTGCTATAAAGATTGATTGTGGGAACATGATATTATTGTAATAGGTTTATATCACTCTTCTTCTGGGGATTTTTGTCAGTTCTTACAGATACTTGAGAGTATGCTGATGTATTTGTGTAAACCGAGGACTGAGCTTATGCTCTGTGGAGATATAAATGTGAATTTTTTGGTGGATAGTAATTATAAGATGGAACTAATAACATTACTCCAATCTTACAATATGACTAATGTTATTGAGTTCCCAACTAGAATTAATGAAGGGCATGGCACAGCTATTGATGGTATATTCATTGATGTGTCTAGGGCTAATCACTTCACTGTAGCTTCTATTTCCAATGGCTTATCTGACCATGATGCGCAATATATTGTTCTGGAGAGAGGTTTTCCTTACCAAACAGCCTTGCCTTATCATAAAATACGGGTTATAAATAGACCATAAACTATTTTATTGAAACAGTTAAAAAAGAAACATGGGGAAAAATTTATACGGTTGATCATACTAATGATATTTTTAATGTATTTTTAAATACTTTTTTAATGCATTTTGAATCCTGTTTTCCGATTCAGTATGTTACTAAGAAAAGTAGAGAAAATAGCTGGATCACACTTGGCACAAGAATGTCTTGTAAAAGAAAATATAGCCTCTACTTACTAAGCAAAGCAAGTAATAATCCAAATATTAAGTCTTATTATCTATTATACAGTAAAAGTTACGTAAAGTTATTAGAAAGGCAAAGCTAATGTATTATAATAATATTATATCTCAATCTGACAACAAATCGAAAACCTCATGGAGAATTTTAAGAAATGAGATGGGAGTTACAAAAAACAACAAGAAACTACAAACTACATACAAAATTAAAAATCAATGTATAAGATCAAATAATGCAGCAAATGCCTTTAATGACAATTTCATAAATATTATGGATACACTTCCAAAAAGTAAGTGTGATGTTGATCATGCTGTTCAATTGCTGTAGAATTCTTTTCCTCAGGGTTTTCCTGATATGCCAAATATTCCTATGACAGAATCTGAAATTATTTGCACTATTAAATCTTTGAAAAGTAAAGACTCTTCTGGTTATGATGGAATTTCAAACAGAGTATTAAAAGTATGCGGGCAATATCTTGGTAAACCCCTAGCTTATATTTATAACATCTCACTCAAACAAGGGAAATTTCCTGATAGACTGAAATACTCTGTGGTGGTTCCGGTATTTAAGAATGGGGATAGATCACAGATAGTGAATTATAGACCTGTTTTTTTGTTGACAGGTTTTTCCAAAATTTTTGAAAATTTAATCTATAGTAGGATTATGCAGCCCGTACAATGTCACAATATATTAGTCTCCAACCAGTATGGCTTCAGAAACGGTCTATCCACTGACAATGCCATTTTTAGAATTTGTCTTCACAGCATGGAATCAAAACGATTGCATAGCAGGTATTTTCTGTGACCTAAGTAGGGCCTTTTATTGTGTTGCACATGACCTATTGATAAGAACACTGGAATTTTATGGAATTAGGGATGTATATTTGGAATGGTTTATCTCTTATCTGTATGATAGGAAGCAGAGAGTTGAGTTAAAAAACTTAAATTCCAATAATATTTCAAGATGGTGTACAGTGAAACAAGGAGTTCCGCAGGGATCTGTCTTGGGTCCTCTGCTGTTTAGCACGTATATTAATGACTTCCCTGTATTACTCAAAAAATGTGTTGACATAATTATGTTTGCAGATGATACTAGTTTATTATTTACACCTGAAAATCACGTTGAGCTACTTCAAAAATCCAATAATGCTGTAATTCATGCTTTGAAATGATTTCAATCAAATCAGCTCTTCTTAAATCCAATAAAAACTAATGTTGTACAATTTACACCAACAAAGGTACCTACTGTCTTAAATATACAATATGCTGGTCTTACATTTCCTCAGGTTGAGGTTGTAAGGTTTCTAGGTCTACAATTGGATGAAAAAATAACCTGGAAGACTCATTTGCATTTCTTGTTAAACAAATTGAGCAAAGCTTGCTTTGTATTGAGACGATTACATTATGTGCTGGATATTGATGCCTTGAAGCTTGTGTACATTGCTAATTTTCAGTCCGTGGTAAAGTATGGTATTGTGTTTTGGGGCAACTCATATAATATAACAAAGTCTTTTTACTGCAAAAAAAGGATACTTAGGATAATGTTGGGATTGAGCTATAGAAGTTCTTCTAAGTTCTGGTTAAAGAAACTTGATATATTGACTGTTCCATGCCTTTACATTTTTTCATTAGCCATTAATCCTTCTTACTTCCAAACTAACACGTCTCTCCATGGTATAGATAACAGGCAAAAAAATAAGTTACATAAACCTTTATATAAACTCTCATCTATCCAAAAAGGTATTATTTATACAGCTATAAATGTATATAATAAGCCCCATGTTGTATTACCCAACACCAACATAATGAGGTGCGGTTCAGAAATGCACTAAAGAAATATCTTCTTATGCATACTTTTTATACTGTTGAAGAATTTTTATCT
>BLKM01011737.1:0-24660 GCA_013340265.1 Coptotermes formosanus | reverse complement strand
TGTGTGTGTGTGTGTGTGTGTGTGTGTGTGTGTGTGTGTGTGTGTGTCTAATTGTGCGTGATCTAGTAACCTCAACAATGAGGCTGCATAGGTCCGAGTTTGGCTGTTGCGCTACAAAACATATGTGCGGGTCAAAGTTGAAGTTATTCTTGTCCCCGCCATGAAGGCATATCAAAGAGTAGGGGTACGGCCTAAACCACTCATAACCTCGGCGCTAGACGGTGGTGGGTGGTCATCCTTACGACCTTGCTGCTTTTTCCCCCGTTGGAAGGGATTCAGTAGTCACTCAATGAGAGGCCACGTGGACCCAGAGCCGGTCTCGACGTCTCTGCGGGAATGGGAGCAAGATTTGTCGGTTTTTCTATACATTGTATATTGACTGTACCGAAATGTTCCGGTTTCCAAATGGAACCAGTAAAACTCCACACAAGTAAAGACAAACCTGTCACCTACTCTCGAGGATGTCACGTGCCGTCAGACGGACGGACATATTGAAGCATATCTGCACATTTACGTAAATTCTTGTTATGACTGTGCCAAGAAATGTCTTCACCACTACATCCATAACCACAAAACCTACTTTCGCTTGGTTAAAATGGCCGGAAATTCAAGCTGACCATCACCATTTAAGACTAGGATTAAGAATTTGTGGAGCTGTGCCTCTATTTTCATGACGTATTTATAGTATGATGTAGCACAGTGGTAAATATACGTACTGCTTGCCCTACCATTTGAAAGATCTGCGTTTCGCCTGTGTAGTGTATTTACGTATTTGGCGCAGTTCTGAGAAAGTGGCAGCGTTTGGTTTCCTCAACGGTTGACGCTGATGGACACTGTGCTCTGGAAACGCGGCGTGCTTTATGTCATGTGGGAACTGAAGTTTTAAATGTTCTTTACTTTAGCTTATGGCTTGAAACTTTATGTTCTTTGTATGCGAATGTGTCAATGGAGATGTTTAGGCATGGATTCTGTCGAAACGTCTTGCAGGGTGGAAGTAATTTAGTTAGTGTTCTAAATATTTTAATATAATTTTAGTTTATTTTCAGACGTTTCGAAAGACTGAGAATGTACATGATGTGTATTAAAACACAGAGGGTAAATGTAGTCGTTTTATTGTAAAAGGTTGGCGTAATTTAAAGGGAAATAAATGCGATGCATTAATGAAGCTGATCGAATAGTACAGAGAGTTGCTGTGCAGTTTCTGTTTCATAGGGCTCTTTTGCATTGAAATAGAAGAGTAAGTTTGTAGATTTTAAGGGGATTGTGACCTAAAATATATGAAGGAGGTGATATGAAAAATGGCATATCGTTACGGCACGTGGGCTTCAAATGTCACTGCGAAAAGAAAGGGACTGTAAAGGGATCATAAACCCTAGAAGTGAGTTAGGAATCGTTTGTTTGGATGTTGTGAATCTCTAGAATTGTCATTAAATTCAGATGTAGGAGCTAAGGCGAACACTTCATACGAAACGCGTATTGTATAGCCACATGTAATAAAATATTACAACCTACTGTGTTTTCTGCCGATCCCAGTGGCCGCGCAGTTTAAGGCGTGGGTTTGCGGCAGCTGGCTTGCTGGGATTGCGGGTTCGAATACCGCCGGAAGCATGGATGTCTGTCTGTCGTGAGTGTTGTGTGTTGTCAGGTAGAGGTCTCTGCGTCGGGCCGATCACTTGTCCAGAGGAGTCCTACCGAGTGTGGGATGTCTGAGTGTGATCGTGAAGCGTCGATAATGAGGAGGCCCTGGCCCACTAGGGGCTGTTGCGCCATAGAACAAAAAATTGCTTCCTCAAAACGAAAATCGGTCCTTTGAAATAATATTATCTGTCTGTGTGTCATTCAGTTTCAACTTTTGAACCGGTTTGGACCGATTTTTACGAAACTAGGTAATGACGTATGTCATTGAAGGACCCCCAAAAACCGTACATCATAACTTATTTGAGTCATTATTAAGAGACTGCGGCGCAAACTTCTGAGGTGGGACCAACACTAGTGATTCTTACCTTATGACCCTGTAGTGATGTATGGGAAAATATTCAGTTTCGGTTTAGTTAGTATTTCTGGGTGGTCATGGGAAAGTTTTCTTGTGGTCTTGGTGTGATGGCGGTGACTAAGGAACTGCTGTAGGTAGGCATGTGAAATTCTGTACGAAGATAAGTCATAAAAGACACACAAACAACACGTGCGCAGTAGCTTGTTGAACTAGGAACATGAAGACGATGCGAAAATTTGTGCTTATGTGCGATATAATTAACGTTTGCAGAGCCTTTAACTGAATAGGTTCATTTAAATAATTCTTCAAAACATAAAATAATATAGTGGTAATAAACAGACGTCTTAAAGTAGAATTCTGTGCAGTAGAAAAGAAGACTTTTGAGTTCTACTCGGAATATATTGCTTCTTCTTAGATTTTTGCTTATTTTACGTTGCGGTTGCAAATCAGAACACCCTGTATTCATACTCCTGTAGGTTGTCACTCAAGACAGGCGCGAAGGCTTCGTGTGTACAGGTCCTTCTTCACTGTAGAATTAGATTATCTCTTACCCCGCACGTGGTGTAAGATGTATAAGACACGCTTGGCAAACTTAGCACGCTAGGATTGTGTGGTTACCACTCGTATGTCGTTTTGTTATCGACCCGCTGTTTGTGTTTACTGAAAGCAGAGCTTGGAGAACTGGTTTTGTACTGCAGACTTGATGGTTTAGTGTTTGTGGACAAGCGCCTCCTTTGACGACAAAAATCGATGTTAACTGTGTTTAAGAATTCAGTTCTTACCTCACGGAGAACACACTGCGTCCATACTAAAAATGCAAACCGGTTACTGTTGTATAGGTTAATATTCGATTATTGTTGTACGAATCGTACGAGACACACACATACATTTTTAAATATATTTTTCTTTCCATACATTGTCGATTATCGACTCACAACACCCAGTCCAACAAAACGCACTGTATTGTTCCCACATGTTTTATATTATAATACCGCGTGAAACACTGCTGCAGCTTTCGATTCCTTATGGGATCATCATGAGGGATTCACATTAGAGTAACACTGCACAAAACCGAAATGGCAGTCCATGTGCACAATAAAAAGATGTAAAAAAGTCGGACAGTTAAAATGTAGGCTTTTATTGTGTAACCGATTCTGGTATACAGTGTTTTGGAGACAGCCTGTGTATTTAAGGATAAGGCCATACATAAATACACTAAATCTTTGGCACATTGTAGTTGTGAATCCAGTAACTCTGATGTAATCAAAAATTTTGCCGCATTTTATGCAAACCGAAGGTTCGTTTACCATGTTTACCTCAGCCTGCCTTTTTTTTCCTATATTGAGCCAGACAAATCCAATCCACCATCTAGTATCCCATCTCCTTTAAGACCCATTTCATTATCGTCGCATCCAAGTCTGCGCATACGAATTGATCTCCTTCCTTCAGATTTCCCTGCCGAAAACTTATAAGCCTTTATCTTTCCGCACGTGTTCCACATACCCCGTCAGTGTCATCGTTCTTGATTGGCTCACCGTAGCAATATTTGGTGAAGAGTACAGATTATGAAGCTCCTCATTGTGGGATTTTACCCAGTTTTCTGTTTATTTCTCCCTCTTCTGTCGAAACGTCTTCCTCAGCACTCTAATCTCGAACACCTTCAGCCAGTGCACTTCCCTTATCACATGATTACACTGTGTAAGAAAAATGTAGAATCTTTTAATGCTAGATCTGCTGGTACATGTAGTAGTCACGCCGTTTTAAAAGGTTATCTTTTAAATGGCCAGTGGTTACTATATATACCACCAGGTTTAGCATTCAGAACGTCTACATTCTGCATACAGTGTGAATTTGTGTATCACGTGTGGTTTTCAAAGGAAACAACGATTATTTACGATTTATTTTTATAACCGAGGTGGAATGTGTTTACTGCGCGGTACAAACTGAATTTTTAGATATCGATCAGGTTAATTTTTGTGTTTAAATGCCGTGCCAGGGCTCAGGCTGTTAGTCGTTGGAGTCTGACCGCGGCGGCCAGTTTTCGATACCAGCCCAATATATGTTAGACTTGCGGTGAACAAAATGGTACTCAGACTTGTTTTTCTCGGAGTCCTTCGGTTTTCCTTGTCATTATCATTCCAACAGTGCTCAGTACTTATCTTTACGTGCATGTTGCTGTTATCAGGATAGAAGTATGAAGCCTTGGAACCTTCCAAAAGTAGTGATCTTTCGAAAATCGGGAAGCATTGGATAGAAAGGTACTTTCACCTGTTGACATCTTTAACCTTTTAAAGCCTAGCGGTAACTTTACGTACCAGCAGGTTCGACGATCAAAAATTCTACATGGTGCCCACATTGCGTTTATGTGTTTTGTACGGATCTCAGAACAAACAGCGATTATTTCCCTATACATCATTAAGCGACTGGTTTTTATAACCGACGTTGAGATTGTTTACTGCGCGGTACGCACTGAGTTCTTATATAAAACAGATTACATTTCGTCTTTCAAGGGTTAAATATAAGTTAACTACTTGCGGAAGGGCCGCAGTATACGATCTGGGTAATGTAGACACAATAAAACAATTCAGTTTTGTTTAATTAATATGTAAATGCTAGGATTAGGTATGATACATGTTTATTCCACTTAAATGCTGTGTTTTATTTAAATTATTTGCTTGTAGGAGCGCGTGCATTTATTTGTTTTGTGATTTATATAGCGACGCTGTGAGCACGTAAATGTAGCCTAGAACGTATTTGATATGTGATAATTGTTACTGTTTTTAATTACTACCAACCCACGAAAGCATCGAGCTGTGCGTGGGTATGCTGGTGAATACTTATCTTCGCTCGCCAGCCACTTTAACGCGGAGGAAACATCCCCATGACTTACTGAATAGAGACTTTTCTGGGTCACAAATTCAGTCTGGTCGCTGATGAGAAGAGAGAATCTGAGGAATCAAGTCTTCTGTGATGTGAGACTATGTGGGTGCATGAGTGGTTTCCGGACGTTTTGAAGGAAGTTGAGGGTAGTATACAGTCCTCCGAAACGGCGGGAACTCTCCCTCTTTGACATAAAATTCAGCCCCAGAAGAACAGTCCACAGGAGTATCGGCTTGAGAATGGCAAGTCTTCGAAGAAGAAGCCATTTCTTCTACAGCAAATTGAGCAGAAATTCTTCAGTCGTCTGGTCCCTTTATCGACTGAGCTGTCCAGGCCTGTCAAGTAACGTGATGGCTACCTATTTTACAAGACACTTATATCCTTATTAATCTGCTTGGAAATGGAATAAATTACGGCTTCTCCAGCAATGGACGAGGAACACATTCTTCTTTCGAACAATTAACACGCGAGGACTGAGACCCGGTATTGATCCAGACGGCAGTTATACGGCGTCGCTTTTCTTAAACCGTTTGACAACTCACTACTTTGGTAAGCTGACACGTCACTACATTTCGCGTGATCCAGATTCGGCGCCTGGAATTGCTAAGACACGTCAAGAAACGGTAGAGTTGTCTGTGTGCGCAATTAAACACCATGTTATGAAGACGTGGAGGTGTTAACTCCATTCATGCTCAGACTTGGCCATAGATGGAGGTCACTGACCGAATTCGTGCCCACTTATCTTTACCTTCTAAGAAAGTGTCGAAAGTGTTAATCGCCGCCTTCTCACTGGGGAGGCCGGGGTTCGATACCAACGCAGTACATATACAATTTGTGGTGGATAAAGTGACGTTGGGACAAGGTTTCCCTCCAATTCCTCCATATTCACTTCCCTTTACTATCAACGCTGTACAGTGTAGATCAGGGGTGTCCAACCCGCGGCAAAATTTATAAATTACGTACATTGTAAAAGTTACAAAATGAATTGGGAAGTTAGTTGTACTGCATATTGTGGGTTTTACATGTGCGATCCGCGAACATGCCTGTAATAACAGTTGTGGTCCTCTGTAAAAAAAAAACGCTGGACACTCCTGGTCTAAATGTCGACAACATCGCTTAAAAATACCAAAAAACAAAAAAAGAGGAAAAGTCAAATTCACCCGTTGCATCGACCCCAGACTCGTTCAAGTCGATGGTGAAGATAGGAATGCGTAACGAGCTGCCGCCAATCGATCGTTCATCATTACCGAAAAACAAGATTGTGACAGACGGTTCTTTGTAAACGGATGTCACATACCGGATTGTCTACTGTTAGCTGTCAAGTTCTTCGGTTATTGAGTAAAAGCGAGAAATTTCCGTCATTTTATCTTCTTTTCCATTTTCAATATGAAATGTCATTAACATCAGCGATCACTGCCTCATCTTGATAATGACTCAAGTTACTGCCGCCCATCCCAGTGGCCGCGCGGTCTAAGGCGTGGGTCTGCGGCCGAGAGCTTGCTGGGATCGTGGGTTCGAATCCCACCGGGGGCATGGATTTTTTTTCTCTTGTAAAGTGTTTGTGTTGTCAGGTAGAGGTCTCTGCGACGGGCCGATCCCTCGTCCGGAGGAGTCCTACCGACTGTGGTGTGTGTCTGAGTGTGATCAAGTGAAAATAAACAACCTCGACACCTGCTGTGAGTAGGTAGAAGAGGGAGGGACTACGAAACAGAACGTAAGTTACTCCTACCGTAAAAGTTTGCCAGTCAATACTGAGCAGTGTAGAGTAAGGTTGCCATGCTGGTCACAGGGACGTTTACAAATTGGCCTAGTGCCAGGTTGTTTAGGAAGTTATCATGGAGCGAAGTTCCAGGGCGTGTGTGTTCCCCTTTCTATTCTTTTGATTTAAAAGAATAGAGATGGTACATCCAAATTAACCATTTGGAGGGCGAAGAGGGAGAGAGGGGGGAGAAAAAGAGGGGGATGCAGTGAGAGGCACCATGGCTGTGTGGAGTCAGAAACTTTGCTGGTGTGAAGGTTCTGGGGCAGTGTCCGCTCGTTCTTCTGGGACAGATAGGCTGACAGAAAAGTAGAAACGTTGGGAAGGGAGAAGGTAAGATGAGAGGAAGTGAACTGGCTGTTGGGACTATGAAATAGGGGACAGAAATTGAGAATTTGGGCTCAGTTTTGTGTTTGGAGGGCAGCATTGTGAAGAAATTTTGATCGCATAAGAGACATTCGTTTTGGCGAAAGATTTTGAAATTAATTTTGGGGACAGCTACATGAGAAGCATAAAGTGCTATCTGGATTCTGGGTACTGGCTCGGCGTTTGCTGTCGGGCCGAGGAACGAATTACATCTTAATGACATATAATAGGTCAGTTCGTACCTCGCAGAGAACACGTATCCAGTATAAAGGACGAGCTCTTTAATCCTTTAAAGACGAAGCGAATCTGTCTTATATAAGGACTCAGCGCCTACCGCGCTGTAAACACTCTCCACTTCGGTTATAAAAACCAGTCTCTTAATGTTTTGTAAGGCAAAAGTTGCTGTTTGTTCTGAGATCCGTACAGAACACATAAACGCAATGTGGGCACCACGTAGAATTTTTTAATGTTAAACCTGGTGGTACGTAAAGTTACCGCTAGGCTTTAAAAGGTTAAGATGAGTAGGAAAGCCATCGATGTTTATCATGAGACCCATACACAACAGGCAGGTATGTGCTGTGGACAAAATGCAGGGTTTATGAATGTTAATGCAGGTGGTACGTGTAGTATCCATTGTGTTTTACGGGGTTAATCGTTTCGACATTTTAAAGGAATCCCTGTGGCAGTGTTTGCAAAGCCAAAACTAAATCTAACCCTGTACAGGCCTGGACAGGCCCTGAGGATTCCAAAAGTTTGAGGCTCCCAGATTTCAAGACAGTCGACACATGAAGGTTGTCAGCCCTACTCACCGGCCACCTTTATCCCCCAGGAAATATTCCTGGTACTCATTTCTGTTAGAGGCTGAGTCGACACCAGGGCCGTAGTGCAGCCGGAAGGATTATGCCAATGAAAAATTCCAGTGACTCCATTGGGAATTCAACCCGCGGCCCTCCGGCTTGTAGTGCATTGCCTCAACCAACTGCACCACCGCTAGCTGTACGATAATGTTTGTACCATAGGAAAATTTGACAGACGTTTATCGTGAGTTGTTACGTAACCAGTCACCTTTATTTAAGTGGCCGATTAACTCTCACGTCTGAGATCGCGCTATCTATGTACCTTATTGTGTAATTATCTCAATTCTTCATATGACACTTAGATACCAATACGCCAGTACTGTATGATACCTTTTTGTACGTTTTCTTCTTCTTTCAGGAAAATTTACTTTTTTACAGCCATACACAGCAGTAGAAAGTCGATCAGTTTGGTGACCTACATTAAGGCTCGATGACCGGAGGATCGAGGTTTCATTCTCGGCAGGTGCAAGAGAGTTTTCTCTGCTCCTTACCGTGTACACCGGCATTCGGTCCCAGCCAGCCTTCTGTCCAGTGGGTAGGGAAAACACTTTACTCGGTGTAGATCGGCAGGAGTGTGAAGCTAAACACTCCTATTTAGTGCACAAGAGGGCCATGCCATGTCTGGCGGGGGGGGGGGGGGGGGGGGGGGTACTAGGGGCTTCACACTTCATAGGCCCTGTTCCAACCCATAGTTATTCCATATTGGGTTAGTAGTGAAAGTGGCTCTAGAACAGATATTTCTCCACACGCAGTCGAACTCGGTTATAACGTCGTGAAATGGACTGAATATTTTGTGTCGTTATAAACGAGTGTTGTTACAACCGAGGAACATAATGTCCGGTTAACAGTGAAGAATTACTCTTCTCTGCGTTGTTAACACCGTGCATTTTTATTGAATTATTAACTAGAAAGTAACAACGGTAATTAACAAGTACATATATGACGCGCAGTCTTTATGAGGATCACTGTAACTCCGACGTGTTTCGGCGGCATATATACCACCATCATCAGGGTGAAAGTTACACCGAAAGATGGGACACCGCTAGTATGGTAAAGTCCCTCTTGCTACGCACACATTACTAGAGTCACGTCACGGAAGTTCGTGTCTATGACGCTATAGACGAGGTGTCGCTTAAATCTATGTCATTATAACGGGTTTCGACTATACTTCGATTTTCCCCTGTCAGTAACATTCCACCAGCGCTTCATACTTATTCATTTATCTGCCACCTATGTAATGATGTTAGTAATCGGCAGCGTCGTTAAAAATGCACTTAAATACTGAAATTAAGGATGTGTAGATCTGTATCTGCGCATCCTCCTAACTCTTGTTGCCATAGTCCATGGTTGTCCAACCTTTTTTCGCGAAGGGCCACAACTGTTACTGTGGACTGGCTCGCGGGTGCACGTGTAAAAATCACAGTATATGGTACACCTAACCTAACCAGCTAAATTGAAAAGTTAAACATACTACGGAGTTTTATTACAAAAATGCAACATTATTATATTACGCCAACTGCCTTAACCTTTTAAAGCCTAGCGGTAACTTTACGTACCACCAGGTTCAACATCAAGTAATTCTCCATAGTGCTCAAATCACGTTTATGTGTTTTGTACGTATCTCGGAACAAACAGCAACTTTTACCGTAAACATCAGCAACTCATTCATTTTTTATAACGGAGGTTGAAAGTGTTTACTGCGCGGTACGCACAGAGTCGTTATATAAAACAGATTACGTTTCGTCTTTAACCCTTTAAAGACGAAGCGTATCTGTTTTATATAAGGAACTCAGTTCGTACCGCGCTGTAAACACTCTCCACTTCGGTTATAAAATCCAGTCTCTTAATGTTTTATAAGGTAAAAGTTGCTGTTTGTTCCGAGATATGTACAGAATACATAAACGCGATTTAAGCACTATGGAGAATTATTGAATGTTAAACCTGGTGGTACGTAAAGTTACCGCTAGGCTTTAAAAAGTTAAAGGGTTAATAAGACGAAATATCTTGATAGAAATCCTGAACACAAAGGCATTTACCTCTCTATCGTTACTCTCTGTTAAGGTCACGCTGTACTTCCAAGTGGATGGATCTCGTGGATTTATTCTAACGAAAGACAACTGCATTATTGCTTAATTTTTGTAGTGTATGTACGATTTAAAAATGTGGTCGCGGGCCGCGTAACACAACGTAGCAGGCTGCAGGTTGGAGACCCATGCCACAGTCCATTATTTAAGCACCGCAACAACTTTTTGTTTGTACTGCAGCATAAAATTTGTGCAACCTGTGGTACCGTTATGATGTTTACACACTTGTAACTAATCAACGCGCGCACTTGAACCGTAATGTCGGTCACATTAGATGAAGCCGACTTCACGCAGAGAACTTCAAAGTGAGCATCCGACGCGTTTTGTACGCTCTGAAATGCTAGTTACAAAGAAACACACTTAGCGTCTGTAAAATTAATGTGTCTGTTGCAGTCTGTGGTTTATCACACAACACTATGCTTTGGATATACAGGGTGTTGTCTTTTTTAAGGAATAATTTGCATGCAGACGTTGATGTTATTGTTCTGATGACGATGTTAAAATATTTGATTTACACTTTGTTTCATGTGTTCCATTTAAGTATTTATTGAAATTGCCCGTGTTGCAAAGCGTCTCCGGCGTGCTGGTTCATGGGAGGAATGGTGATTATCACAGTGTATACAGTTAGTAACTGTGTAAAGCACACAAATGTACACCACTTCAATATGCAAAAAATCTGCAGTTCGGGATTCCAAAAAGTGTATTGGAGCTGTGTCCTTCGTATAATGCTGAGAATAAAGAGCATTTTCCGCTATAAAGAGCATTATCCCTTTGATGTCTGTAATAGAGTCATAGTGCTATATATGACCTAGGTATGACGTAGGGTCTGAAATTTAAATGCTATTTGGATGAATTTAGGGATTAAAATCGGTCTTCTTGTCTGTGCTGCCTATTCAAAACCCTTCCCTTCTTATCGCTTTTATTTTCTTAACTTCCCAAACTCTAACCTTTAACCTTTTAAAGCCTAGCGATAACTTTACATACGACCAAGTGGACATTAAAAAATTCTACGTGGTGCCCACATTGCGTTTATGTGTTTTGTACGGATCTCAGAACAAACAGCAACTTTTGCCTTATAAAACATTAAGAGACTGGTTTTTATAACCGAAGTGGAGAGTGTTTACAGCGCGGTACGCACTGAGTTCTTATATAAAACAGATACGCTTCGTCTTTAAAGGGTTAAACTTATTTTTAGCAGAAGGAAGCTTCAGAGACGTAAACTTTTCTCCCCCCGCCCCTCCCAAATGATTGGTGTCTGCCAGTAGGTCCCACCCACTTTCGTTCTGTCTTCTTATTTTTCAGACATGGAAGGTTTAAATGCTATTGTGTCATTTACATTAAAATTCTCAGCAACTCACTTCAGAATGTCGTTTTATCATGTCCATGGGCAAGGTAGGTTTTGTCTAATAGAAAGCCTGCATCTTCCGCGACATCCCGTGACAGTTGCTTGCTCCGGGACCGGAAAAACGGACATTCTGTATTTATCCTAAAGGAAAGGGACATTCTGTAGTTACATTTTATTTGACAAATGTTACACGGATATAAGTGTGACTAAAACATAACTGAATTTTTTTTTTCGTTTCTTCAGGCGAGTCACAATTCTGGGCCATTCCATCCTCTTCTATTCAGTCACTTCATTAACATGTGTTGTAGAGTGCAAACTGGGAACTCATTACACAACTTTCCCCCTCTCTTGTTGCTTGCCACATGTGCACAAGTTTCATATGCTGTAAAGCATCTAACTTGAATTCAGGCGTTTACCGATTCGATTTTGACTGGGACACCGACTACCCTGACAAAGGTTTTAATCGTCTTTCTCAGTCCCTCTGTGCAATTGCCGGTCACAATACCCCTTTCAGGCTACGATCCACTGCCCCACATCCTGTCCAATTCATTCTTCACTAGTAATCTTCATATTCGACGCTACGGGACATGACTTGGTCATCATTAAACAAACCAAACCGTAATTTTGCATTTAACCTTTTAAAGCCTAGCGGTAACTTTATGTACCACCAGGTTTAACATTAAAAAATTCTACGTGGTGCTCACATTGCGTTTATGTGTTTTGTACGGATCTCAGAACAAACAGCAACTTTTGCCTTCTAAAACATTAAGAGACTGGTTTTTATAACCGAAGTGGAGAGTGTTGACAGCGCGGTACGCACTGAATCCTTATATAAAACAGATACGCTTCGTCTTTAGTGGGTTAATGCATCAACCAATTATGCACTTAATGAAATACGTTCAGAAGCATGTATAAAGCTCCTACATTTTTCGGCACCGGGGTGCCATCATCAGGAATTTATACCTAGATTCTGTTGGCCTTGTTACTCCTTTGTTCTGAATAAATCCCTGAAGATGGCACCCCGGTGCCGAAACATGTAGGAGCTTTATACATGCTTCTAAATGTAATTTATTAAGTGCCTAAGTTTGTTGATGTATTGATTGTAAGAATATGCACGGTATGTGTAATGTAAAATTCGTAATATTGCATATTTTCTGTACAATTGTGTTAATTACTTTCGCTTTCTCCAAAGATAAGTTTAGGGGTTATAGAGCCCACAAATATAAATCTTGTTTTCATTTAAGTAATTAGCTTTGGATTTCCTAGAAACAAACCAGGGACCCTTTGCAAGTGCCAGTGACTCTGTAACACAATTACTCTTACAAATTCATAGCATTCAGTTGATCCTAACTGCTGTGTGATGATACCCGTGTGTCTGGTAACGTCAAAGCTGTGTTTGGATTTATAGGACAGTTGGGTGCACACAGACACAATAAAGGGAAGTGCTGTTATGCCAGAAGCGTGTACAGTCTGATAAAACCAACACTTCAATCCGCTGCAGCATAGTGTTTGCTTTATGTGCCACCAAGTTTGACATTTAAATACCCCATGTTCTGCCCACACAGTGTATTTATGTGTTTCGTGTGGATCTCAGAACAAACAGCGATTATTTCCCTATACAGCATTAACTGGCTGGTTTTTATAACCGAGACGGAGTGTGTTTACTACGCGGTACGGACTGAATCTTTAACTATCCCCCCTAAAGCCCAGTGTTTACTGTATGTACCACCAGGTTTAACATTCAACAATTCTACGTTCTGCCCACACAGCGTATTTATGTGTTTTGTGTGGATCTCAGAACAAACAGCGATTATTTCCCTATACAGCAGTAACTGGCTGGTTTTTATAACAGAGACGGAATGTGTTTACTACGCGGTACGGACTGTATCTTTAACTATCCCCCCTAAAGCCCAGTGTTTACTGTATGTACCACCAGGTCTAACATTCAACAATTCTACGTTCTGCCCACACAGTGTATTTATGTGTTTTGTGTGGATCTCAGAACAAACAGCGATTATTTCCTTACACAGCAGTAACTGACTGGTTTTTATAACCGAGACGGAGTGTGTTTACTGCGCGGTGCGGACTGGACTTTAAATGTTGTAATTCAGGTTAAGCTAAGTCTTCAAGGGTTCACAACGAAATCTTTCTGAAAGTTTACAGTCTGTTGTTACATGCAAATAAAGGTACATTTTTTCCTGTACATATTAAGCACCACACCATGAAGACGTATGGGGTAGTGGAGGTACTGGTTCTTGCATTCTGAAACAAAACTGTAGATAAATTGATCAGCTTCATACCTCTGTCACTAAGTTCCCAGGAAATGGCACCGTTACCACCTAGACTGGAGGCTGCATCGAACCCAGTTCCGTTCTACACGTACTGGAGAAGAGAAAAATATCTACTATATCGAGAATAGAAACTCGATCCGCCGGTCTTTATCGTGTAACCTAGTCATTGTACCGACTGAGTTATGCTGGCGAAGTGTATGATAGGTGTAAAGGCATCAGCGTAACAGAATATTGGATCATGGGACACAGGGTTTAAATTAGTTCTGAGAGTTTCAGACCACAAAGTGAAAACGCAAAATAATTCTTACACCCATTTAAAAAATGCAAGACTTGGCAACACCATGTACCGCTGTTTATCTTACGCTTTAAATAATTTTTGAAGAATGACTTCCTGGTTTGTGAGATATCCAGTTCTAGCGATAGTGACAAATATAGCTGTTTTCCGGTATATGACGCCGTGTAGTTTGGTAGACACATTGACGTTTCGGAGCAGTATGCTTCCTTCATGTACAGAGTATACAGCAAAATTTCAGACATGAAAACCACTTAATGCACAATTTTTGTATTATTTTGTTATGTCTTATTGACTATTTTTCCTCCAGCTGCCATCTTCAGGGAGGATACATCACACTTATGACATTAAAATGTGCTCTCCGTATTTTAATGTCTTAAGTGTTTTTATATAATAAAGTGGTGTATCCTTCCTGAAGATGGCAGCTCGCTGAAACATGTTGGAAAAAAATAGTGATTAAAACATAACAAAATAATACAAAAATAATTCAGCTGGTTTTCATTTCTGAAATTGATGTTAGTGCACGGAGATGAGCAGTACAAAGAGTAGACGTATATAACAAAATGTTCGACTGTATCATTTGTACAGTACCTCTAGACCAAGTTACATGGCATCACAAAGCATAAATCGACAGTATTAGTTGTCTGGCTCGGCTGTTGAGAACCTGACGCCTAGCTTCCCGGTATTTTATCTATATTTCTGCGAGCAAAGACACAGTGTAATATATCTGAAACAAAACAACGACCAAAACTTTTTTTTAAGAAAAGTTTTATGAATTTGTGAAAGCCTGTAGGGAAGGCGGATAGTAAGGTTTAGGAAGACAGACTGACGCTCATTGGTTTGATTCTTAGTACGTCACAATCCCTGCTGTCTCACGTCTTATTATCTTCTGCGACAAGCAAACTGGGTTTCAACTCTGATGGTGGATAAGTAATGGTTTTTTCGGGCGAAGATAAAGTGTGATGTTGTGTCAGATATTTCTTTTTAGTTGGCGTTGTCAAATATTTTAATGTTGAAAGTATACAGCGCATTCTTTCAACGTGACGACATCGTGTACAGGACTGCTGTTCTCTATTTGCCTAGCGGTAACTTTACATACGACCAGGTTTAACATTAAAAAATTCTACGTGGTGCCCACATTGCGTTTATGTGTTTTGTACGGATCTCAGAACAAACAGCAACTTTCGCCTTATAAAACATTAAGAGACTGGTTTTTATAACCGAAGTGGGGAGTGTTTACAGCGCGGTACGCACTGAGTCCTTATATAAAACAGATACGCTTCGTCTTTAAAGGGTTAAATATGTACTTTGTGTAATATCTGACGGTGTCGTGTTTTGATTTCCATTTTTAAGAGGACAGTAAGATGCTGAAGAACACTAAAATGTCGAACGAACTGCGTGCCTGAAGCAGAGATAAGCTGTGAATGCAGCAATGTATTGCACGTTGTAAAGGTGTCCAGGGATAAATTAACGGAAAGTATCACTTCTTACTTGTCAGGTAAATATACTAGGCGAATAAAAATATGGGATGTGTGGGTAATGGAGCACGCAAAATGTGCAAAATGCATCGGCGGCTTAGTTGGAAAACCTGACATCAGTAGCGTAGATACGGTTGCGTGCTCCCCAGGGGTAGAGTCCAAGAGGCGACAATATGAGTGCGAAACTAAATATTTTAAACGAAAAAAAAAATTTTGATTTTCTGCACTCAACAAATTTCAATTTGTTGAGCTACACAAAACAGCATTCAACAAATACTAACGATTTTTGTAAAGTTCATAATTTCTTGTTTCAGAGGATGTCGCCTGTCTTGTTGTTTATAACACAAATCAAGTCAAATCCGTCCAAACACAACCAAATTACATTGTTATCCTGAACTACGTGATTCGGCCTATTTAAGGTCATCCTCAGGTTCACAGTTTGTGTTTAAAACATACTGAGGTAGGCGTATAAGTTATGTTCCTTTCTAAATATATTTTAAACACAAATTATGAACCTGAGGATGACTTAAAATGGGTCGAAACATGTGGTTTTCTATAACAAATGGAATTTAGTTGTGTTTGGACGGATTTTGACTTAATTTATGTTCATAATTTCTGTCATGGCCGGCCATTGTGTTTACATTGTACTTGAGCCAAAAGACGTAGCTACGGCACTGCCAGAAGATAATCAACTGTTAGAAATATCTAAGTGTGGGTGGTAGGATAATATTAAAAATATTTTTAATGAAATGCGTTATAAGGGATTTGTCTGAGTTCATTTGTCACACGTTGGTGTCTATTGGTGGCTGTTGTGAAAACGACGACGAAATTTCGAAATCGATAAAAGAGGACGTTTGTTGACCACGTGACTGGCTGTTGGCTCCTCAGGAAGGGCTGCTGCCACATGGAGCTAATTAACCCTTTAAAGACGAAGCGTATCTGTTTTATATAAGGACTCAGTGCGTACCACGCTGTAAACACTCTCCACTTCGGTTATAAACACCAGTCTCTTAATGTTTTATAAGGCAAAAGTTGCTGTTTGTTCCGAGATCCGTAGAAAACACATAAACGCAATGTGGGCACCACGTAGAATTTTTTAATATTAAACCTGGTGGTACGTAAAGTTACCGCTAGGCTTTAAAAGGTTACTTAGGAACGTACCAATTGGCCGATCCCAGTGGCCTCGACATCTAAGGCGTAAGTCTGCGGCCGAGTGCTTGCTGGGATCGTGGGTTCGAATCCCACCGGGGGCATGGATGTTTGTCTCTTGTACAGTGTTTGTGTTGTCAGGTAGAGGTCTCTGCTACGGGCCGATCCCTCGTCCAGAGGAGTCCTACCGACTTTGGTGTGTGTCTGAAGTGTGATCAAGTGAAAATAAACAACCTCGACACCTACTGTGAGTAGGCAGAAGAGGGAAGGGCTACGAAACGAAACGTACCAATTCTTTACACAGCACTGTGTGTGCAGTGCCTGTTTTGATTCAGGATACGGAAGTTTGTTACATGGGCAGCACCGAACACTGTTGTATCTTGTTTATATTCACGCTGAACTTAACATCCTAGTAGTAGATATTTTAGATGATCCTAATGTCATCAGAAACCAGGGCAAATCTGTCACTTCATTTCCTTGATGAAAATTTAAACTGCTCCGGAAGACACGCCCTGGAGTAATGACAGAACCTGGCACCAGATTGCAGGGTGAGGAATATAGATTCTTTTTTAACAGACATCTGACTGCGATAAAATGAAATTGAAATTATGGGAAGGATCTTCTTTGGTTATTGCGTGCATTAGGTGGGAGTGGGTTCAGAATCTTTGTGAGTGAATGTGATTACGTTCCGTTGGGTTACACGGATATGTCAGTAGGCGAATTTATACAAGAATGACGTTGTGGACTTGTGTTAAGAAACTAATATTGTCGCGTTTAATTTAGGGATTTAGGAAAACCAGGACAGACCTCGGGGTAGTCGTCTCTGAAAGCAGAAGAAACATCATAGTATAACACACTCAGTGGAATGGTTATTTACAACTTGTGTATTTTGTATTGTCGCGTTTAATTTAGGGATTTAGGAAAACCAGGACAGACCTCGGCGTAGTCGTCTCTGAAAGCAGAAGAAACATCATACGTATAACACACTGAGTGGAATGGTTATTTACAACTTGTGTATTTTGTATTGTCGCGTTTAATTTAGGGATTTAGGAAAACCAGGACAGACCTCGGGGTAGTCGTCTCTGAAAGCAGAAGAAACATGATACGTATAACACACTGAGTGGAATGGTTATTTACAACTTGTGTATTTTGTATTGTCGCGTTTAATTTAGGAATTTAGGAAAACCAGGACAGACCTCGGGGTAGTCGTCTCTGAAAGCAGAAGAAACATCATACGTATAACACACTCAGTGGAATGGTTATTTACAACTTGTGTATTTTGCAAAGTACTCGAAATTCCATGCAGATATGGTTGCATAAAATTCAGGGCCTATTGCAAGTGCTCAGATTTTTAGTACTTTGAGTTCTGCAGAGTTACACTTTTTTTGGCAGAGAAGTGTACGTAAGGTAAAGGTAAACTTGTCCTCGTGTACGCCATGGAAGCATATAGGGGAGCTAAGTTATGGCTTCACTCATTCTTAAGCGCTGGATAACTTGGGGTGAGTGATCAGGTCCTGGACGCCCTGGAGAACAGATAAATACTTTGTCCTTGCTGGGAATGGGAACATGGTTCCTTTGACGTCAATTCCTTAGTGTCGTCACTATACTGACTGAGCTATACAGGATCTGTAGGCCATTATAGGTTCCATATTTTGTGTCATAAATTATGTCTATGATGCGGAATGCATATATTAAGCCTGTGAAGACCGGAGTTCTTGTAAGTCATATTTAAAAATTCAGTTCCTGTCTCACTGAAAACACACTGTGTCTCCATTACAAAGTCCAGTCACTTAATGCTTCTTAGAGAAGTAAATGTTCTTCATTGTGAGAATCATATGGAAACCGGCAGTGTATTATGTTACGTGGTCACAGTCTAGAGCTTTTTGACCTTAGCCTACGTGGTACACGTGGTGTCCGCTGTTATAATCGCCTTCCATGCTGCATACGCCATTTGATATGACAATTTAGGTTAAGTTTTCACTTCTGTGTACTGCGTGAGCGTCTCACCTAAGAAGCCAAGAAATTCCCCGCATTTCGTGGAACCCATATGTTCATTACCCTCTTCATAAGAGCCTTCCGCTTGTCCCTGTCCTGAGCCAGATCAATCAACTCCATGACCCATCCCACTTAAATGTCTATTTTAATATTATCCTTTCATCTGCATCTAGGTTTTCCAACTGGTCTCCTTCCCTGCCAAAACTGTACGTATATCTCATCTACCCAATTCGTGCTATATTCCCTGCCTATCCAAATCTGCATTTGATCACCCGCATAATATTTGATGAGGAATACGGAATATGAAGCTGATCATCGTACAGCCATAACCTGACCTCAATTACAGTCGAACCCGGTTATAACGACATCGGACTATACGACACCTCGCTTATACAGTCAGGTATTCTGTGGTACCAATTAATTCCTCACTGTTAACCATAACATTATACTCCTCGGTTATAACAACGCTCGTTTATAACGACACAAAATACGAGTATTCGGTCCCTTTCATGACGTTATCACTGAATTCGACTCAATATGACTCCATTCTTGTTCAGAATCACAAGGATTCTGCAGCAACACATGCAGATCAGTCGACATTTCGCTATAATAAGAGGCAAGATCATCACCATGCAGGTTAAACTTAGCAGACGTCGACATCATACCTTCCGCTGCGGTCCGTAATCTCACAGTGCTGCAGAAAATGTTTGCTCTTTGCTTTTAATGCGTACAGACAGTGGCTGCTGGAAGGCAAACTCATTATAACTGGAGGTTAGACCAAACATTGAGAACACCAAATCGATTATTGCCGTTACATTTAATTACCTGGAGCTGCAGTTCGAGGTAATTAGATACGAAGACAAATTAAAGTTTCGTTGTGGGTTACTATATTTACCAACCCCGGGCTCAGTATGTTGACTGTGAGTGTTACATAGCAACAGTATAACGTACCTTAGTTTTCTTACAGCAATTATAAATACGCAAAATGGTACGCAATTCATCTGCATACTTATATCAGACGTACGCCTATTAAGGTGACGTCATCTAGATTTGCCGCCAGGAAACTTCGCCACGTGTAAGTCACAGTACCGTTAAAACAAACCAAAAAATTCACTCACATAAGTATATATTTGTATCAGTGTCACCCTACTACATGTTTCGGTGGTCAAGTCACCATCATCAAGGTGCACCAAAGGTCACAAGTACCGTTTTGCATCCCTTAGTTGTATAATATTACATTTAAGAATATTCCAGTGTCTCAGTTTGTGATGATTCACTGCCGCTCAAATTATTACAATTAAACTAACGTGATAGTTCGCTGTAAGATATAATATAATATAATATATAATTAATATAATATAATATATAAAATATGTGACGGATGGTTGCAAAACGGTACTTGTGACCTGTGGTGTCCACTGATGATGCTGGCTTGACCATCGAAACATGTAGGGGTGATGTCATAACAAATATGTACTTACAAAAAGCGTGTGCATTTGTTGGTCTGTCTTAAGAGTATAGAAATAGGCACGGTGTACAACATATAAAATTTGAAAGTACCGTGTTACTTCGAATTTAATATTTTTTCACATTTTTCCGAAATGAAAATCAGGGTGCGTCTTAAATTAAGTATTATTTTTCATTCTTCGGAAGTATCGAAAAACGTGATTTTCCTGGAAGAACAAGTGGCCTCGCTAGAACAGTAGTCAGTTTTTTTGCGGACAGTGAAGTGTATTTGCTTGCAAGAACTTTATTCCTGGAAATCCCTTTTTAAAAGTGAGGGCTTCTTAGATTCGAAGTAATACGGCGGTAAAAAATTTGACAATAGATGTGATACATCGGAATGCAAGTTTCATGGCATATTTGTGTTTTCATTTTTAAAACTTCGATATAAACTTTCATAAATAACTTGAATATACGTAATTAAGTGATGTGATTATTTTTAAGTCGTTGCATTGAACAGCTTATGTTGGATCAGCCTTTATGCTGACTGCAGTGAAACAGTTGCAGCTAACCCAGAGTAATTTGTAAATACAAATTTTGTCGTATTCGTTTCGTAGTCCTTCCCTCTTCTACCTACTCAAACTAGGTGTCGAGGTTGTCTGTGTTCACTTGTTCACACACAAACACACAGCACAGTCGGTAGGACTCCTCAGGACGAGGGATCGGCCCGTCGCAGAGACCTCTACCTGACAACACAAACACTGTACAAGAGACAAACATCCATGTCCCCGGTGGGATTCGAAGCCACGATCCCAGCAAGCGCTCGGCCGCAGACGTATGCCTTAGACCGCGCGACCACTGGGATCGGCTTTGTCATATTATTTGTTCGTAAATTCATGGAGACGGCATCTATTGTCATTCTTAAAAAGACACGGCTGCCTGAGGTTTCTGCTTTTCAGATTTCACTATTTCTTTAGCTCATTCGTAATAAAGGTTGAAAAAAGTCCACCTGTTAGCTTCTGCGTGACTTTCCTTCTGCCTGCTTCTGAAAACACAAAAATTCTTTAAGACATTTGTATGAGACTTGATTTTACAAACGTTTGCTTTCTTTTGTAGATACATTGCAGGTTTGGTTAAAGGGCCCCGTTACACGAAAATGGTTACAGACCCCACCTCGAATATAACTGTGTAAAGTATTTACCACAAATTACCTACAGAAGAATTACGCAAATTTAATTGCATGTACACTCCTTTCTTACAGTTTTTAGAGACAACAGTTACGAATACGCCTTATTTTTAGACTAGGAGTACGTTTCCTAACTTGTTACTTTAGGAACGGAGCGTAGGTAGGAAATCTCTAATGGCAGATTCTCCAGAGTGTAAGTTACACTGTTCCAAGAAGCAGTGTGTACAGCGGATAAATTTAGAGTTAGGGTTGCCACGTTTCTTTTCTACCAATCGTGCGTTGGATCATGTATTTTGCAGTCAAGAACCGAAAGAGATTTCTCAGAGACATTGCTAAAGTTTATTTGTTTGTCAGTGACTTCCCAATCTTCTCAGAGTTCGAATAAACAGAACACTGTCTGCAGCATTGAGGTGTGTCTATAAATACGTACACAGATAAACACGAAAACGCATGCTTTGTGCCATGTCTTAGAATTGCTTCAGCTCGGCTGTTACGGTGTTTCTGTTCACGTAGTATTTGGTTTTTCTGTGGTTATATCTTTTTTTTTTAGTTGCACGTTATAAGTTTTGAAATGTGCTGAAGAAGGATGGAGAGGGTGAGTTGGGCCGATCGTGTGAGAAATGATGAAGTATTACATACAGTCAAGGAGGAGAGGAATATCCTACATACAGTAAAAAGAAGGAAGGCTAACTGGATTGGTCACATCTTACGTAGGAACTGCCTTCTACAACATATGATGAAGGAAAGATAGAAGTGACGGGAAGACGAGGAAGAAGACATAAGCAGCTACTGGATGACCTTAAGGAAGAGAGAGGATATTGGAAATTGAAAGAGGAAGCACTAGATCGCATTGTGTGGAGAACTCGCTTTGGAGGATGCTATGGGCCTGTCGTAAGACAGACTCCAGAGTGAATGAATAAATGAATGAATTGTAGCATACATAATTACCTGGCGGAGGGTTATACTTAGAGTAGCAAATTTTCTGACTCGACCCCCCACCCCCTGATAATAAGAGCAGCGGCGCTCACTGCACACCCCAACGCGCCCCCGCCCCCCCATATTTCTTTTGCCTCTGTCTTAAGTCTTGGTCTTTAAAGGATTAAGCACGACGACAAATTTACTTTTCACGTCTTACTAAAGACTTCCCTTATGGCACTAAAATTGATTTAATATTCCGTGCTTATTGTGTACATATGTTACCGTCATAATTAAGCCTGCAGTGAAGCCGGTTCCGTGCTGTTTATAACACAAGCACTATGTTTGTGTCCAAAGCATGACCCTACGTAATGTATGTTGTGACCTTTGGCCTTCCCTCAGTCGAACCTCCTGTTCTACACCTGTAACATGGGGGTCTGTCATTACTGCACGCTCCAAAATCTGAAACACTGTACCCCTCGTGTCGTGTAATGTTTGTTAATAGTTACCCTGAAATTACCTACGTTGAAAACATTTGTTTTAGGATTCGTAACGTAGCTGCATGCAGGCGATACGCTGCGTGAAAGATCGATATATTGAAGAAAATATAATCAAAAAAGGGCGGACTTAATATTAATTACGTATGGTTTCATTGTGCTGCAGTAGCTACATGACTTTTTCCCCCCAGTGGTGCAACAGCCCCCAGTTGGCCAGGGCCTCCTCATTATCGAGGCTTCACGATCACACTCAGACACACCACACGCGGTAGGACTTCTCTGGACGGGTGATCAGCCTGACGCAGAGACCTCTATCTAAAAATACACAACACTCACAAGAGACAGATATCCACGCCCCTGCGTGATTCGAACCCGCAATCCCCAAAAGCAAACGACCGCAAATCCACGTCTTAGAGCGCTCGGCACCTGGGATCGGCAACTACATGACTTTACAGAGTTTTAACAACGTAGAACATTATAGCAAGAACCTGGTGTAACGACGTAGCTACAGTCTTTACGGTTAATGGATGTGGGAGGAAAAGTGGCCAGGGGAAGCTGATGACTTACCTGAGTCTAGAGCTGAGATTAAGAACGCGTGGAGAACTACCTCCGTTCCTCCATATGCCTTCGGAGACTGTACAAGGACTGTTTTGTTTTTAGTACCTCAAAATACAATTACGTTCCGAAACACTGAGTGCACTTATAATATCAGAACGGTTTCAAGATTATTTGTCACAAAATCCGATCGACATACATAATTCAAATTTAACCCCTAGGAGGAGAATTTCACAACGTGTTTAGGTACACCAGCGCGATTCACTCTGGTGTCCTTCTGTGGTTCCGTGCACATCAGAAAAGTACACCATTTCTTGCCAGGCTGTACCATGGACCAGGCTGTTAGTTGCCGGTCTCTCATCGCTGACATCCGGTTTCGGCCAGTCCATGTTGTGTATGTCGTGGACAAAGTAGCACTTGGACAGGTGGCCCCCCCCCCCGAGCAGTTGCGTTTCCCTCTACCACTTATTATCATCCCTCAGCAACTTTGTAGTCATCTTCATCTTCACAGCTACGCGTAACAAAGCAAACGGGCGAAACCTGGGGAAATGTCCCAATTATGTGGATCAGTCGAAAATTGGGGAGCATGAAGATAGAAAATATTTTTTTTTCCCCTAGCCAGAAACTTTCTAGCACTGCACTATAAACCTTCGTAACACACCTCGTATTCTCTTCTTCACATATTCCAACATGCTGGCATTGGCGAAACATAAACTTGATCCTTGATATAATCTCAAAAGAGATAGAGCAGATTTAGAGACAGTATTTGTCTTAGTGGATATCGCTGAAACTAAGCCGCCTCCTGCAATCTCGGAAGAGTCTTCTTAAATTTCATTTTCCAGCGTTGTTTATAAACACGTGGAACATAAACTGTGCTTTATAGTTCCCATTAAATTCCTCCTAAACCAGGAAATATAATGTAACCTGCATTATTATCCTGAAGCTTTATATGAGTGTGAAAATTTATTTAAAAACTAATTTTCTACCGCACAGTGTACACTGTGCCTCCATTACAGAGATAAATAATTTAATACCGTGCAGGGAAATAAGAGCCGTTCATTGTCATAGTTGTATAGAACTAACAAATACGCTTTGTGGAAAGAAGGCGGAGTTTTTTAATATTAACTCTGCATTGATCCTTGGATTTAAATTCCAAATATTGCCCAGAACGAAAGGGGTTCTAAATTTATAAGCATTCGCTACCGTACAGAGGACCGAGGCCGGTATTGGGAGGTTATATACCACGTGCCACAGGTGGTCACGGTTGGAATTTAAACATTTAAATGCCCTTTCACTTAATATTGGACAGTGATACAGGTTATGCCTTGCATGGATCATGGGCCTAACTACTTACCTGGTAACTATTTTTTATTTTTCGATTGATCAGGAAAGTTAACCTTTCTGAAATACGGAATTATCATGGCGGTGACAGTGCAGATAACTGCTATCTGAGATTTGGCGCTGTACAGTGCGGTAGAGACCGACGTTTGGGAGCGAGATGTTGTCTGTGTTATCGGCGCATTTAAGCCTCGAGGCTGCAGCAGGTTCCCCTGAAACGTCGGTACGTATTATATG
>BLKM01011731.1:0-19199 GCA_013340265.1 Coptotermes formosanus | reverse complement strand
CAGTGGTTACATTCTTGCCTCGTATCAGTCCAGTGGTTACATTCTTGTCTCGTATCAGTCCAGTGTTTACATTCTTGCTTCGTATCAGTTCAGTGGTTACATCCTTGCCTCGTATCAGTTCAGTGGTTACATTCTTGTCTATCGGTCCAGTGGTTACATTCTTGCTTCGTATCAGTCGAGCGCTTACATTCTTGACTCAGTCTTCCACGACAAGTGACAAGCTAAAACCTGTCACCACTTCTTCCTTCCATATCCTTTACACTGTATCATTTCATCATCTACCAGTGAAACAAATTGAATTGAAAGAAATCATTTTATTCTCCAAGAAACAAGAAACCCAGCCTCCTAATCAATGGGTACTGGGGCCCTTTCCCAGAGTACAATCGGCTGCAGCGTGACGTTGACAACTCCCGCCAATCTACAGCCGAGGTTAAAAATGAGTGGGGCTGTACCTCTACTCCTCTTTGATGCACGGCCACCAGCAATTTTTGCCTTTACATTTGGAAATAAGAAATGTAGGCTACAGCATCAAAATTCGGTGCCGGTTTTTAGACGGAACGGTAAGGAGAGCATAACCCCCAAGGTTAATGCACAAGGTTAGGGAGAGGAAGCTATCAATGTGACTGTACAAAGTTTTGTGTTGATTACACCGTCGCGATTGTGACAGTCAACCGGGCGTGATTTATCGCTATTGCCCGTCTGCCATGGCGATGTCATTCATTATCCATTATCTCGCCCGGACTGGAAACTGAGCCTAGAGTAGTAATAGTTAGGCGTGCCCATCTAATAATAATGCGGAAAAAAAATACCTTTTAAGAGCTCGCCTAAGCGTTATGCTACCAAATGACCTATAAATGAACTTTACATCTAAGAGTATATAATGACACAAACAATGCAGATTTAATGTTCGTGTATACAAAATACAGTCTTTTAAAAATCTAAAGTTTTCCATAAATAAAGACATGTTAGGGGAGTAGAGTCATAGTTCCACTCATTTTTAACCTTTTAAAGCCTAGCGGTAACTTTACATACGACCAGGTTTAACATTAAAAAATTCTACGTGGTGCCCACATTGCGTTTATGTGTTTTGTACGGATCTCAGAACAAACAGCAACTTTTGCCTTATAAAACATTAAGAGATCGGTTTTTATAACCGAAGTGGAGAGTGTTTACAGCGCGGTACGCACTGAGTCCTTATATAAAAGATACACTTCGTCTTTAAAGGGTTAACCTCCACGTCAGAGGGAGGTGAGTGGTTAACTTCGATTTCCAACCGCTTTGCACCCAGGAAAGAACCTCGGTACCCAATCAACAGGGGGCTGTGTGGTTCCAACAGCCGGTTTGGACGTTTCGGAAAAGACAAAAACTATCGTCCCTACCGGGATTCAAACCACGAGCCCTCCAGCCCATAGCTAGTTGCTATTCCGCCTATGCTTTCCCTGCTCAAATCTATGGAAATATGTTAGCAAAACGATAATTTTGCAACACTACAAGTACATATGTTAATCAAAATTACGTTGCCTTACAACTGACTCTGAGTTATTCATACGTATTGATACGGTAAAGTCTCTTAGCGATATCGCAATCTACTAAAGAAATCACCGAAAGCATCTTTTCAAGACCGACATTTTTTGTAAATCTTATGATGCGGCAATGGTGAAAATCTCCTTTGTTTTAATCAATTCCTTCTTTTTTAACCAAAAAAAAAAGCTGACGTTAAAAACTGTTAGTGCTGCCTCTACCGGAATCACCATGAAATATATTAGCCTCCTTTGGCCTCCGCTTGAGGCAGGACTGTCGATTTTCGAACTGATTACATTATCGGACCTAACACACACAGTCGAACCAACATTGCAATGTTGAGTCCACACAACGAAGACTGCACTGAAATACATGACCTGGTTGCGCATACTTTATTCCAAGGCAATTCCAAGACTTACTACAGCGCAGACTGTGGGTTACGAGGATAAGGCAGGCGAACAGCTCTGTCCTATTGAGTTTCTGAACATTTTGTCACAAGCAGGTTTAACACCGCATGCACTACATCTGAAGATTAACACTGTTGTCTTATTCTTCATTTTGCAGCAGATGAAAACTTTACAGCCTACCAAATTTCAGATCGAAATCGCGTTTGCCACGACAATTCAGTAAGGTCTAATTGCAGACGCTTAAAGGCATATCAATTACGGAAATTTAAATTGTATCAGCAATTTTTGTCACACTCTATATCAAAGTAGGGCGTGCCCCAACAAACATTGAGGAAGACAAATCCAAGGACTGCAAATACCAAAACCCGCCATAGAATACGATCTAGAGCCAGGTTCATGCACTTACCATCCGACAGCTCTTTTTGCGTCTACCAAGTGCATCTTTTCAAGAAACATCGGCACAAAATTCTTTATTCTACTTAAATGGTTAATCGTATTCAGCTTCCTGAATTTCACTCCCATAACAACATTGTACAAGCCGCACGATCTATGGCGTAGGTCTGCGGCCCTTCGCTTGCTGGGATTGCGTGTTCGAATCCCGCCGCAGGCGTGGATCTTTGTCTTGTGTAATTGTTTTATGTTGTCAGGTAGAGTTCTCTGCGAGGGACCGATTACTCGTCCAGAGGAGTCCTACTGAGTGTGGTGTGTCTAAATGAGTGTAATCTAGAAACCTCAACACTGAGGAGACCTAGGCCAACTAGGGCTGTAGAGTCATGGAAAAACAAAACAATACTATGCACCGTGTACAAATTACGCAGTTCCTCATTACGTAGTATCCTACATTGATCGATCGCTTCCCGCCGGGGATATTCAAATATTTTCTGCAATGAATTTAATATGTACCATGCCCGTACACTGTATTATACGAAATAATAACACCAACTAATGCACCAAAATATATATAATTTTATTCTTAAAATTTCCTACATGTTTCGGCAATCCCGTTACAGGCCTCGGCAGGCCCTTAGGGTTCCAGTAGGTTGAGGCTCCCAGATTTTTAGACAATCGGCAGTTGAAGGTGGTAAGGTTGTCAGCCCTACGCACCAGCAGCCTTCTTCAGGGAGGTGTCGCGTACGCGACGCCTCTCAAACGGCGGGTGAACCCCAGCGCACATTCACACTTAACCATATAAACGCAACCATAGTGTATCAATATTATTCTCCCTGAAGATGGCCCAGCAGGGCCGAAACATATAGGAGATTTTTAAGAATAAAATTATATATATTTTTTGGTGCATTAGTTGGTGTTATTACTTCGTATTATCTCCAATACTTCGTTTTCAGACACTTGCAACTGACCTCATGATCAAGTAAGAGTTCATTTTTCGCACCAACACAAGACAACCCATAAATTATTCTGCATCTTATGAGTTTCAGTGTTTTGAATAATAGAATGTTACAGAGCTGAACAATTCGAATTCTCTTAAAGTGTATTTTATGGTATACAAAATGACAAACTGCAGCGCGCACGCATTTATCAGACGTTGCCACATATACTTACCTCAGGGGCAAATGCTCCAGGAGGCAGAAACATAGCAGCTTCACAGCAAGTGTAAAACGTGAGCCTGAGAGATTAAAATGCACAAAGATTTATAATAAACCGACGTGTATTCGTATGCATTTGAACAGTATTATTCGGTTCCAGCTGTATCGGTTTCAACTGTAGCAGCTGTCAGGAATAATGCGGCACGAGAATTCTACTATGTAGGAAACGCTTTAATTTAAAAATATTATTGAATTTTCTTATACTTTGTTTAACCTTTTAAAGCCTAGCGGTAACTTTACATACGACCAGATTTAGCATTAAAAAATTCTACGTGGTGCCCACATTGCGTTTATGTGTTTTGTACGGATCTCAGAACAAACAGCAACTTTTGCCTTATAAAACATTAGCAGACTGGTTTTTATAACCGAAGTGGACTGTTTACAGCGCGGTACGCACTGAGTCCTTATATAAAACACGCTTCGTCTTTAAAGGGTTAATACAAGTTTAGACATTTCTTGTTTTTTAGAGCACAAATTATATAAGAATGTATAGTAACACATAAGAATTACTTTTTATGCCTAAATTTGCCCCTTATATCAGATACCTGTATTTTATGCTGGATACTCAACCTACAGCTCTGTTTTACTGTATTCCCTTTACCCCAAAATTTAAGTGTTTTAAAAATTTATGTAATTATTTCTAAGGTTATCTACCTTTTTTATATATGTGTTTTTATATAATAACATACCTAAGGCACTGAGATCCCAAATCCAACATGATTGTGTACAATTTTGTCTTTTCTATCTAGTGGCCAGCCTGATAGTGACCATGTGTGGTTGAAACATGTAGCTGATCTTTCAACTAATTATATTATTGTGTTTTGACTGGATTTATTCTGTACCTGTGAAAGGCTAAGTACTGAAAAATGTTATGCACATATTTAAGGCATTTAAGACTCTTAAAATTTGTATATTGAAGACGAAGTGTCATCTACGCAAAGAGTAGGTAATAGACAATTACTGTCGGAAGACAGAAAAAGAATTAAAATCTGTTTAATGCAATAATAAATTTCACAACATTTTCTGTGAAAAACACACCCAGTACTCTTCATGAAAACTAAACTCCTAGGCCTATAGGATAAAACCGAGGGGCCAACAACATACGGAAAATTAAAACCATTCTTAAGCGTGGCAAAAAATCTCTAATCTCTTGGAGCAGTTCATTACATTTCCAGGCACAGGACTGAAATCTGGCAACCTACAATCTCACCAGCGATGTTATGTGAGCTTTATTTCGAGGCACTTTTACGACCAGAGCATACCTCTCGAAAGAAACAAGTCTGACCTCGCCTTCTTTCATTCTGTGACTTTTACGAGTATGGATGTTTTATCAATTTTACTGGAATTGAAGACGGAACGTTAGAGTGAAAATATAAACAAAAATGGTGAGCAGGATTTTGAACATTATTGCACACTTCGGACAGACGCTTACTGTCAGAGAGTCGCACAGGGGCATCGCGAACATCGATAGAAGTACGTTAAATGACAGCGCTTGTGTTCTTTCTTGCAGCGTCTCCTTTTGTTCAGAGTCCTCAGGGAATATACATGTAAAAGTAGCCATCTAACGGAGCACAGGGCAGCACAACAACAGAACACGGCATGTCTAGACTACAGTCCACAGGGCAGGAGATGATCCCAGCGGAGTCTAAGCGTGTCTGGTGCGGTGCGGCGGACTGCTAGCGGCGGGGTTTGAGCTGCTGAACGGAGTGCTTACTACTATAGTCAGGCTGAAAACATCAAGAAATTAGGGTAGCGTATAGTGGGCAAGGACACTGTGCTAATGTATTCAGGATGGGTAGCAGCAACTCGTCATTCGTCACGGAATATTGCGCCTGCGCAACTACCTCGTTCCTATCAAGGATTATCTCCTAGTCTGCGGACAGTGTATCCACCTTGCTTACGTCCCGACATTTAGCAGAGGGGCGCGAAAAATAAGAAAAAATCTCGCACTTATGAGATTACAGCTTTTAGCCGTGATGCTCTGAGCTGTTGTACGGCGTCAACTGTTAAAATTCACTGACATTTCGGGACGTCTTGTCGGTCACATCATCTGGGTTCAAGAAAAACGCTTTGTACGAGTTGTTCGGTTGAATAGACACGTCTTCCTAGGCTTCGACTTACATATCCATCCGAACCGCTTTACCAGGCATTCTTCTTCAACCCAGACGACATGACTGACAAGACGTCCCCAAAAGTCCACGGATTTTTAAAGAGTTGAAGCTGTCCAAAACTACCAGAATCTGATCTCTTCCTTGAGTGCCAAAATTGTGAGTTAACCTGCGTGGTTTTGAACCCGATCGTATGCAGATATACTTCTGCTCAGCCTCTCATTCCATGGATAAGAAAAGCTGTTAAAGAATTGGTGGATTGACCTTCTAAAGCCAGTGTATACTTTAAGTACCAGCAGATTTAACATTCAAATCTTCTACGTTCTGCCCACAGGGTAAGCCTACATTTATGTGTTTTTATTTATATCAGGACAATCAGCGATTAGTTTTCTGTATAGCATTAACTGATTAAATGCGTAACCGGAACGGAGTGTTTTCTACGCGGTACGAGCTGAGTCTAACTATAACTGACGTTCCATTCAGCCTTCAGCCTCTGTTATACTAGTATACAAGTCTGCGTGACGTAGACAGTATTCACGTCACGTTCTCTCAGTCCTTACAGGAGTCTCTCACTTTAATACCGGCCGTGAAATTGTAGCCTCTAGAGTGTCACACAAATACCGACAGTGAACATGCTTTCTTTAGGCCTACATGCATGTAGCGGCCACTGCTTTATCTTCCGAAAGGAAAATGGAAACTAATGAGAACGCGTGTTTTTAGCCGCAAACAATGATGTGGGAGAAACAGACGTTGCCAGCAATAAAGATATAAGTCCAATCTAGTTAATACTTAGAAGCATCTAAATATTAAGTTATTTAAAAATTCAATTTCTACCCCATAGTAAACACAATGTGTCATCATTATGAAGCCCAATTAGTTAATGGTTATTAGGGAAATAATAATTACTAATTCTGAGAGACATACCAAACAAACATATACGCTGTGCTAACAAAGAGATGTGTTTTGACCATTTAAAACCTAGAGGTAACTTTACGTACCAGGGTTAATTTTAGTCAATTCTCCATGGTGCTCACATTGCGTTTATGTGTTTTGTACTTATCTGGGAACAATCTGCAACTTTTACCTGACACGTCATCAAACGATTGGTTTTTTAAACTCAGGTGGAGAGTGTTTACTGCGCGGTACGCCATGAGTCTTTATATTAGACAGAATGCATTTCGTCTTTAAAGGGTTAATGTTGAACCAGCTGGTATGTATGCTTATATGGCTGGTAACTACTTAGGTTTAAAAGGTTAAGGGTCCTAAAACAAAGAATATATATATATATACGTTTTATATGCTACATTTCGTATCAAAGTTTTGTTGTAAGTTAGTGTCGGTGGGACGATAAGGTTCAACTACACAATTAGATATTTCGAAGGAATCGTTTTACGTGTCATTCAGAATTACTGGCTCTCAGCTACAGTGTTACCGTTTCCCTAGCTACAAGTAATAAATGGTTTGAAATTGTGTTCCTTATCAGTACTTCAGATTATTTCGTTTCATCCGGAAAGACTTGACAGCACGGCAGATAAATCCGAATAGCAGGCTGTATAAAGCTACTACATGCTAGGGTTGGCTGTACTCCCAACCAAAAATTATTAACGGTAAAGCAATCCCATCACAGGCCTGGAGAGGCCCTGGGGGTTCCAGGAGGTTGAGGCTCCCAGATTTCAAGACAATCGGCACATGAAGGTGGTAAGGTTGTCAGCCATACGCACCGGCCGCCTTCACTCCCCGGGAAATATAACCGTTACTCATTTTTGTTAGTGGCTGAGTCGACACCAGGACCATAGTGCGACTGGAAGGATTATGTTAATGAAAAATTCCAATGACACCATCGGGAATCGAACCCGCGACCTTCCAGCCTGTAGCGCAGTGCACCAAATATTATTGGGGTGGTCAAATCAAGAAGATTGAAAAGGGCGGGGCATGTGGCACGTATAGGGTAAAAGAGATGTGCATACAGAATTCGATGGGAAAACTTCAGTGCCAGAGAGGACTTCGAAGACCTAAACATAGATGTGAGGATAATATTGAAATTGTTCTTCCATAAAATACAAGGGTGCAACCTGGACTGATCTCGCTTACGATTGGAAAAAGGTGCGGGCTATTGTGAACACGGTACTTTCAGGTCTCATAAAATGCGGGGAATTACTTTACTTGTTGATGAAATATTAGATTCTTAAGAATAATTGTCCTATGGAGTCACTTGAGAAATTTTGGGTTCTGTAGTGTCGATGTCACCCGATCCCAGTGGCCGCGCGGTCTAAGGCATAGGTCTTCGGCCGAGCGCTTGCTGGGATCGTGGGTTCGAATCCCACCGGGGGCATGAATTTTTTTTCTCTTGTACAGTGCTTGTGTTGTCAGGTAGAGGTCTCTGCGACGGGCCGATCCCTCGTCCAGAGGAGTCCTACCGACTGCGGTGTGTGTCCGAGTGTGATCAAATGAAAATAAACAACCTCGACACCTACTGTGAGTAGGTAGAAGTGGTAAGGACTATGAAACGAAATGAATAAACGATTAATTGTAGTCTGCAAGGGCTTACATCCGTAAAGAAAAGGCGTTATAATCTGTAAATTAAAACTCTTACTTAGGGCATGCACGTGTGCGCCTGCTTCTCTGTGTCTAGGATCAAAAAGGGCTGGAAGGTGCCACGTAAATTTTCAAAATACTTTCACGGTTTTATTATGCCATGTGAAATAAAATAAATTCTTTTATGTACGAGTACAACATTTAAAGTTACATTTCTTCATATACGTTGTATTTCAAGCGTGTGTGAAGTACCGTGCGTGGAATCGTCAATATCTTTGAAGAAATGTAATTCGTACTATCACCACTTTCACTCTGTCAAGCATTAGACTCTTCACAAGGAGTAATTGATGTTAACGTCATTTAAATTTACGTACAATAATTCGGAAACTCAGAAAACGGACCCAAAATGTATCGTGTTTCGAACGTAGTGAGTTATATTGACTGATTTCTGGTACTCACCTCCGTGTGCAGGCATTCAAATCAAGGTTGGAATACCTGAAATAAAAAAAAGGGAAATTAGTGAATTATGTAAGAACTTTAAGTTCAGTAAAAAGCACAAATTACAGAGAAATATATATTTTCAAGCTTTTGTATTCCTGAACACATTTATCACAACTGTTATTTAGTAAATAAAAATAAGCATATAACATATATCAGCCTAAAAAGCCAGCCGTGCAAAAGTGACATACAGAAATATGTGTAGGAGAAGCCGTACGCGGAAGAGGTTGGCGAAAATAAAAATTTCGAGATGAAAGGATTCAGAACGAATATGAAAACGGGTATAGGCCATAAGCGTAGTAATGTGGCCACACAATGAGGACTATGGCAATAAATCTTAGCTAACACATGTGGAAATGTTAATGTAGCAACAGGCACAAGAAGGATAGCAGGATGCAAGAAGAAAAACAATGGAGGGGGAAAAATGGTGCAATGAAACATGAAGAGAAAAGGAATACAACTGTAACAAAACAATAAAATGAATCGCAAATTAATGTCTTTGAGTAGCACATATAGTAGATTTTCGTCTTTAAATTGTTGTAAGCTCTTGATGCTATATTGGGTAAATTCTCAAGTCAGGGAATTATTTGCGATAATAGTCTCAGCTATTATGTTGTTATAACATTACGGACATATTATTGGTTTAACCTTTTAAAGTCTAGCGGTAACTTTACATACCACCAGGTTTAACATTAAAAAATTCTACGTGGTGCCCACATTGCGTTTATGTGTTTTGTACGGATCTCAGAACAAACAGCAACTTTTGCCTTATAAAACATTAAGAGATTGGTTTTTATAACCGAAGTGGAGAATGTTTACTGCGCGGTACGCACTGAGTCCTTATATAAAACAGACACTCTTCGTCTTTAAAGGGTTAATTATATATTGGCTTAGCCATTGAATATTTCCGTCTTCAAATTCTTCAGCTGGTAGAGAGAAAGAAAAGAATGAAACGTGCTTTTGAAATGCCAACATTTATTTCAACTCGAAAATAATTTCAACTGAATTGTGCAAATTTTGAAATGAGTTTTGAGTTCTAATATACAACATACAAATAGTGCGAAGGTGAGAATGCCAATTTAAAAGTGCTGCCGGCGGGCTACAGAAGGGAGTCAAATTACGGCAGGCCACTGCATGTGTAAGTATTCCTCACAATCTGTACTCATCCTCTGTCGATAATGGAGAAAGTGACTGATTATAATGGAACATACAAAATGTCATCACCGTCGTCGTCGTCGTCACAATCATCATCATCATCATCATCATCATCATGAGCTGTAAAGTGTTAGGCGTAGTGCCTCTTCTTTATCCCTCAAGATGAAGCTGGCCCTTCCATTTTTCTGTGGGCGTGCTACGCTTCTGTTTCCCTTTGGCCTACACTTCACGGCCTGGCGTACAAAATAATTGCCAGAAATTGCACAGACTTTGGGCACCCTTCGTTTGGGCACTTCATGCGTTTGAAGCACTACAGTGTAGCTACATGCAGACACATAATCTACACTGTAGCTAAATAATATATACTTACTCTGCAGCTACCTCTGTTCTGTACCGACAGGTAGAACACAGCACCTTGTTTTCCAGTTTTCATTACTATATTTTTCGGGCGCGAAGAGGAAGACTTCAGCATATTGCTTAATCTTTTAAAGCCTAGCGGTAACTTTACGTAACACCAGGTTTAAGATTAAAAGATTCTACGTGGTGCCCACATTGCGTTTATGTGTTTTGTACGGAACTCAGAACAAACAGCAACTTTTGCCTTATAAAACATTAAGAGATTGATTTTTATAACCGAAGTGGAGAGTGTTTACAGCGCGGTACGCACTGAGTCCTTATATAAAACAGACACGCTTCGTCTTTGAAGGGGTAATGAACCCAGTCATTGTCAACTGAGCCAGAGCGCAGTGACAACTGCAAATGGGTCCAAGCCCAGATATGGAACACTGTGCTTACTGAGTCCTCATATTCCCTCAACTACTCAAGAAATTCCGTGCCTTGTGCGGAACCCGCACTCACAAGAACCTGCTCTTTGTCCCTATCCTGAGCCATCCAACGACGCAGTGCAAGTCCCAAATTTCATGTAACATTCCTTAATATGCCAAATTTTATGTCAAGGAGTGTTAGAACTCTCGCATAACTCCTCTGAAGAACCACCTCTTGTCGGCTATCCGCGACCGCTTATTCTGTATATTCACAGCTACCAACCATATCTACAGGACGTCTGCTTCATCCACAACAAGAGGATGTGCCACGCCACGGTGACAAGGTCCCGTTTAACCCTTTAAAGACGAAGCGTATCTGTTTTATATAAGGACTCAGTGCGTACCGCGCTGTGAACACTCTCCACTTCGGTTATAAAAACCAGTCTCTTAATGTTTTATAAGGCAAAAGTTGCTGTTTATTCTGAGATCCGTACAAAACACATAAACGCAATGTGGGCACCACGTCGAATTTTTTAATGTTAAACCTGGTGGTATGTAAAGTTACCGCTAGGCTTTAAAAGGTTAATACGATGGCATATGGTTCAACAGCAATTACATGCAATTTTCATTATTGTAAATATTAACCGTACATTTATTGAACGCAGAGATCCTTCACCCTTCCTCATCAGTAGATATTTCTGTGCATGAAAACTGTGTTATGGAATTAAATTCTAATCCACCTATTCATTATTTTCTAATCTCCCACAAATTAAAGGCTTTATGCAAAACAGTGACACGATGTCATAATGTCTAAAAGATTTCTTAAACACTAAAAAAGGCCCAGTGTCTCATATTTATGTGACCTGACAGACTTAAAAATTATCCACTGTTAGAAAAGTTGAAGTACAAGGCACTTAAAACGCCTACAACCTGTGACTGAATGAATCATACTAACTTGCTTATTTGTGTTAGAGATTATTACTCACTCTACTTACCAGGTAATAATTTTTATATAAAAAAGAAACTTATATGTAACGCCTTCCAACATAAATTGACGGTATACAACGTCTTGTAACATGAATCTCTATTCAAATAATATTGGTCTTTTATTGTCATTTGAAAGAGAGACATATCATCAATAAATCCTCTTAGAGAAACTCCCCTGCATGTATAGGTATTGAACAATTGAATTAGTAATAAAAGTTGACAAGAAGCAATTGCAATATCGTGGCCGTCAGTGCCGTTGACTTTTAGGCGGAGCTCGGGCACATGTACGAGACAAGGCCTTGCTACATTCCATGCTGTGTGGTGAACTTAAATGCAGTCTTTTTTTCTTGAAACGCACAACACTTCAATAACATGCAAGGTGTTTCACCACGTGTATAGAAAGGACTTCTGTCACAGCACTTTAAATAGTACTAATGCCCGAAAGTAAGGCACAATACATTTCTTTCTCAGTCCTTCCCTCTTCTACCTACTTGTTCACAGTAGGTGTCGAGGGTTTTTGTAATTTTCATTTGATCACACTCAAACAAACCACAGCCGGTAGGACTCCTCTGGACGAGGGATCGGCCCGTCGCAGAGACCTCTACCTGACAACATAAACACTGTAAAAGACAAACATTCATGCCCCAGGTGAAATTCGAACCCACGACCCCATCAAGCGCTCGACCGCAGACATATGCCTTAGACCGCACGGCCACTGGGTGCGGCCACAATATATTTACGTGGGGATTATAATAAGTCTGTCCCTTGTGAAAATAGCATGGTGCGTTCTTGTGTTGCGGATGGAAGAGGTGATCTCTAGGTGTGGAGGATAGCTGGTAGTACTGTGCTGGACTTAAAAAGCTGTCGTGAAGAGCAGACGCAGAGTGCCTGTCCCGCTTGGTGAATGGTAGAGGCTGACAACCCCATTCTAAAAAATTAGTGCCTTACGAAATATCATTCAAGGATTCAAATATTTACAGAGATTTTGCCCAGGAAACTGCCCGGTTGCGGGATTTTGTAAATACGATAATGAAATCTTGGGTTCATCACAAGGAAACAGTATCTACTCGAGAAAGGTAAATCTATTCTGAAATAATCTTGGCAAAATTCTAGAAACACTTGTCAGATAAGCTGATGTTCTAGGGTGCCGTGATTTCTGGGGTGACTAATTTTGTAACAAACCAAATATCAAAAATTGAACGGAAGTTAAACGAGGCGACTTATGATCACTTTATATTCTAAATTAAACGTCGCTTTTTTTGGCTATAAGCTAATAAGGATGGTAGGCATGGCGACTGATATCAATATGACGCTCTGAAATTGGAACTTATGTCAGAACATCATTGTTTAAGGGAACTGGGAATAACACAGAGCAGCGCAAATTTACTTGGTGCTAGACGCAACATGTTGATTGAACAAAGCAGTACCCAATTACAGTCAACACAACCATTAATTGGCTCTTTTCCTGTGGTGTTTCGGCCCTTCTTCGGGTCATGGCGTCCCCTTACGGGTCTTCGAAGTCACACTTATTTTAGACACACCACACTCGGTGAGACTCCTCTGGACGAGTGATCAGCCCAACGCAGAGGCCTCTATATGACAGCACACAACACAATCACAAGAGACAGATATCCATGCCCCGCGTGGGATTCGAACCCACAACCCCAGCAAGGGAGAAGCCACAGACCCATGCCTTAGACCGCGCGCACACTGGGATCGGCTGTTGGTATTTATTGATGGTAATGACGTACTATGTGCAACACTGTGTAACTACAACGGAATGTCCAACTTAAAAAAATGTTGGTCGAATTTACTGAGGCAATACTTATTTATTGGCCATTTGAAGTCTTACAACTGTCTTTATTCTAAATTAACACAATAATTCCTTCGTCCCTGAAGCCTTGGCTAACCATAAGAAGAAGAAATTATCGTACGTAAGGACTTTCTATTTTTAAGAATCGACTATAAAGTGATTTTCAAAACATCCTGTATATTTATCCCATTTAACGACAGGTTTTGTGTTCGGCGTTTAATATCACAATGTCGATTCCCTTTACGGTTCCTAAGAAACGTACGTTTCAGTCCTAAATAGACATATGTATTTAAAATAAACCATTACGGCAGATGAGCCGCCAAGGTAAGCCTATATTTCACCATATATTTTAGTATCGACAGAGAAAACCTCACACAATACACCTCGATAAAGAAGTTGATACAAATACCGGTGCCTCCGCACGAATCTTAATCCGTAACGTCAGAAATATGGAACTGTCAGCAGTGGCCTTTGCAAACGCAGCACAGTCCGTCTCTCTTGATTCACTCTGGCGACAGAGAAGCCAGCCCAATGGGTTGTTACCTTACGTAACACAGGCCTACCCGGATATGTACAGCGCTACCGGCCACGCAATTTATGAGTCTGTGGCCACTGTGCAGCACGCGATACAAAAAAAGAAACAGGTTCTTTTTACCATGTCAGAATGTCAAAACACTCCGTCTGTACTTCTAATCTCCTTTATGATTTATACAGGGTGTATCTAAAATGCTTGGCCAAACATCAGGAGTTAGTTCCCTGTATTGTATATCCGGAAACAGTATTCGAGGTACAGCCCCCACTTTAGGCCATCCTCAATCACTTACACGTTTATCTGCGGAGAATTTAAAAGCCCTACTCTATTTATCTCCAATTGAAAATAAAGAGACACTTCACCAGCGCCTTTTTTATATCTGCCGAATCATACGCAACTGCACCGGGGCCTTTGAAAGGACAGCGCATCCCGTGTCCATGCGTGCGCTGATTAAGGCTGGTGATAGTTTGAGCATTTTTTGTGAATTTTTACTTGGTGAACAATAAACACTCAACACTTACCGAATTGTAAACGCTTATTGTAAATGTATTGTATCAGTTTAAGTAAAATATTAATAGTTAAGACATTTGTTATTGAATACAATCTTTCAATTAAACTCAAAAACCAATAAATTCCGGGTATACGTATACATAAATCTTTCTTTGCTTTGATGTGAAGAAATCACACTTGAATTTGTCCAAGCACTTTAGATACACCCTGTATACAGACCCTTATTCAAAGTACGTATGGGGCCCACGAAAAAAGAAAAATAAAGCATAGGCTGGTGTCGTTTCCATCAGACAACAGTCCCGAAGGAGAGAGAAAAAAAAGCCTCTCTTAACGTTAACACGAACCGCGTTGTTTCGCTTTAACTCAACAAAATTTTAGTGCCCGAACACGGATTAAAGTTGTTTCCGTTGGCAGCTGGCATGATGTTCAGCGGCCGGATTCGGCGGCTCAGTTGTTTGTTGCATCTCCCTTCTGATTTTTCGCTCTGCCTTGCGATCTTGAGGAATGCACCCCAACGTTAAACGAGGACTTACTCCATTTACTTACTCATATTTATCTATTTTTGGATTAGAGACTACTGGTTGGACTGATCTGGGTCAGGTCAGAGACCAGTGACCATGGCATTGAACTTTCATGTTCCGTAAAATGCGAGGAATTTCTTGACTAGTCGAGGAGCAATTAGCTTTCGAAGAAGGAATGGCGCCACGCAGTTAGTTGGTTTGCTTGCTTATACATTTATGATTCACTCAACTATTGTGTCGGCACATCACACTATACAGGATATATAACACAAAATTACTAGTAACGAATAAATATTGCGCCGATCCCAGGGGCCGCGCAGTCTAAGGCGTAGGTCTGCGGCCGAGCGCTTGCTGGGATCGTGGGTTCGAATCCCACAGGGGGCATGGATGTTTGTCTCTTGTACCGTGTTTGTTTTGTCAGGTAGAGGTCTCTGCGACGGGCCGATCCCTCGTCCAGAGGAGTCCTTCCGACTGTGGTGTGTTTGAGTGTGATCAAGTGAAAATAAAAACCCTGTACACCTGCTGTGAACAGGTAGGTAGAAGAGGGAAGGACTACGAATAAATACGAAATAACGTGGCAAGAAGAGGTTGTGGCCTGATTTGTGGTAGACCTTATTATCTCAGCAATTTACGGAAATGTTTAAGAAAAAACCAAGAAACATGAGATTAGGAGCTGAGACCTACTGAATAATCATCAGAATTAAGAAAATAAACAGAACATCGATATAATTACTGGCGTCGTTTCTTTCATGCTTCTTCCCGTGTCATTAACCTTTTAAAGTCTAGCGGTAATTTTACGTACTGCCAGGTTTAACATTAAAAAATTCTACGTGGCGCCCACATTGCGTTTATGTGTTTTGTACGGATCTCAGAGCAAACAGCAACTTTTGCCTTATAAAACATTAAGAGACTGGTTTTTATAACCGAAGTGGAGAGTGTTTACAGCGCGGTACGCACTGAGTCCTTATATAAAACAGATAAGCTTCGTCTTTAAAAGGTTAAGATACCGTCAGTCAGGAACACGGCATAAAGCCTCCTATCTTCTGTTTATAATGTCTGAGATGACATTTCTGTTGTTTGGTCTTGTAACAAACATGTTGTTTACTGTATTTCCTGCCTCATTACACGCTACAATGACAGAATGTACCCGGTAATTATAAAGAAATATTTTCATATTTAATAGCCAATCTGAAATTTTTCTAAGACGCACTTTAATTTTTAGGGACATTTTCCAAGCAAAAAATTCGGTTTTATGGGGCAGGAATTAAGGGTATTTTCAGCTTCATTACATGTTAGTTGCGTTTCACACAACATCAAAGTGCCTTACATTCGTCATTATCGTCATATGGAAGCCCACACGGAGTATGTAACTACGTTGAAGATTTCACTATCAAACGGCACATGCCTGGTTCTAATATCTCATGATTACTGCTATGTGAGTGACAGCTTAAGATAATTTTCCAAAGGCTATATTTTAATGCTATAAATTATACAAATATATTAATTAACAACCCTCAGGTATTTTCCCCAAACATATCTTTACCGTTCAAGGGCACTAACGTTATTTCTGCTGGTGTCGGTCACGGATCACACGTTCGTTCGTCCGCCATGTCGTTAGTGGTAAATGAAATTAGAAGGTGCGGCGTTGTGGCGCTCATACCAAGTTTAGTGAAAATCGATCAACCCTTTCGGAATCTGAAATGGGAACACACACACACACACGCACACACAAAGGCAAACAGCCTGCTGTTCTCATGGGCCTGCATGTTTCTTCTTTACGGGAAAATACAGTATTAACCCTTTAAATAAGAAGCGTATCTGTTTTATACGAGGACTCACTGCGTACCAGGCTGTAAACACTCTCCACTTCGGTTATAAAAACCAGTCTCTTAATGTTTTATAAGGCAAAATTTGCTGTTTGTTCCGAGATCTGTAAAAACACATAAAAGCAATGTGAGTACCACGTAGAATTTTTTAATGTTAAACCGGGTGATATGTAAAGTTACCGCTAGGCTTTAAAATGTTAATGAACAAAACTAGATATTTCGATTTAAATTAAAAGAATTAAGCTTCAATTTATACTGTCTGTAAAATTATTAAAGAGCCTGTGGCAGGGATGCTTGAAATTAAGCGTTTATTTATTTATTTATTTATTTATTTATTTATTCGTTCATTTATTTATTTGCAGTTATATTACGACACTGACAAGCTGCAAACCTTACTGGTGTCACACTTCGCATTTCATATTCGACTGCCGATGTTTACCACACAAAGAGTCAAAACGAAGGCACGTCTAAGATAACATTAAACAATGAGAACTGTATATCACTAATCTTTGTGTAACACTTCATATCAACTCTTTTCCTTTCATCAAGTGCAATAACAATAAATCATTGTGTTCACTGCATGCATGAACACAGTACTTCCGCGTCATCATTATACAAAAGTTTACTGCTGCGAGGTTAACCGATTTAAGTTACTGCTTCTAGGCAAAGTGGTTCTAATAGAAATACATGCATATTTACTTTTAATTACTACGTACCACGCCCAAGGTCTGACTTAGGCTTTTTTTCAACATCTAGGTGTGCCGTGGAGGAATGGATAAAGAGGACGGCATAACCAGTACTGTAAGCAGGGGTTACCCATCATTACATCAGCACGTGAGTTCATTGTATCACTGGTGGGTCCATATGGCATTCTCCACGTCATTCATATTACCTAATACCTTTTAGTGTTTTAGTCGCGCCTAACTGAAAAACGAGGTACAGCGCTTATATGAACCCACAGCTTTCATTAATCATTTTTGTTCAGTGGCATGCCACTAAGAGGAGTAAACTCATCCGTCACTTATTGCCTATCGACTGAAGATATCGGCGAGGTGGTCTCCCATAGGCAAACGTGTGAAGTTTAATCGAAGTAGCGGACTTGAAACTGCTTCAGCGTACTGTACTTGTCAGGCATGCTGCTGAGAAAAGTGTTATGGAGGCGGACCAAGCAATAATAATGGACCCCGAAACAAGAAACAGAGAAGTCTATTAATTCGCCACTCAATACAGAGGCTTAAATTTTAGACAAAGAAGACAGAACGGATTCGAGCTTCTATTCAGAAGCAAACCATAAACCAGGTCGTCAGTCACTCAGTAGAGAAGAATTACTTTCTAGACAGAAATTAACAACTAAGCACTCGAGTTTAAAACTGGCGGCAAACGGCATAGTCATCATTTTCCACTGAATATTTATCGATTAAGTTCTAGGCACAAACAGACGAGAAGGGACACGAAATCTTCGTTTAAGTGAGCTACCTTTCATAACACAATTAATTCCTCACTGAATATCAGAAGTTTAAATTAAAACACAAAATCTTTATTGAAAAAGAGCTTTTCTTACGGTCACCAAAGGTTTCCTTTACATTACTAAAACATAAATAGATATTGATTCTCCAAAAGAGCACCGTTTGTTAGGCGCGTTCTCATAGTCGCGAAAAGCGCCTATTTGCTTGGTCATGTCTGTCTCTTCGCCTGCCCGTCCGTCTGTCCACACACATCAGTGCCGCTCTCACAGGACGGATTTACGTAAAATTTGATACTGGAGAATTTTATGAATATCTGTGAATAAATCCTAAATTTAGTTAAAATTTGGCAAAAATTTCGGCCACGTTACATAAAGACCCAAGTACGTTTCATTGTTGCCAGCGACATTAAATGACCACAAAAGCGCTCCCGTCGCCGATCCCAGTGGTCGCGCGGTCTAAGGCGTAGGTCTGCAGCTGAGCGCTTGCTGGGATCGTGGGTTCGAATCCCACCGGGGGCATGGATGTTTGTCTTGTACAGTGTTTGTGTTGTCAGGTACAGGTATCTGCTAAGGACCGATCCCTCGTCCAGAGGAGTCCTACCGACTGTGATGTGTGCTTGTGTGTGATCAAATGCAAATCACAAAAACCCTCGACACCTGCTGTGAACAAGTAGGTAGAAGAGGGAAGGACTAAGTAAGTAAAAGTGTTGCTTCGAGTGAAATGGTATCAGGCTATTCGGGCGGCCGAAGAGGTACAAAAATTACTCGCACCTGCCACCATGTCACATTGTACGTATGTTGCCTGTCTCGTTAGCAGGTTTCCAGGCTTCCTCCCTTGTCCTTATTACAAGAATAGTATGATGATAAAGATTGGTATGAAGCATTAGCAGAATAATGAAAGAGGAAACCGAAGTACTCTGACAGAAACCTGCCCCAGTTGTATTCAATCAGCG
>BLKM01011727.1:0-12176 GCA_013340265.1 Coptotermes formosanus | reverse complement strand
TCCTACTTTCTGGAATATGATTCTGCTTCAGATCTGCTTCAGATAGCTACCGACGTATGGAAGGCAAGTACTGTCTTTATCCTGGCCTCATTGACCTTTGAATAGAAGCCATTACGATTCTCCGAAAAGTCAGTATCCGATTTCCCAGTGACGAAGCGCCACATCCCAGAAGAAAGGTGTCCTCAGGTGTGACAAGATCCTCAAAACTCAACAAGGACTGAGGTCACAATTGTGTTAAGGATAGAAGCTGTTAAAACTGTTCATTTCATTTTACACTACTCGGTTTACGCCGACAGAAGAATCTCTAGAGGGTCAAGTGATTATTTTCACAAGTGCCTGACACTTCCTGCGATAGCGCGTTGGATTACTGATTTTAAAACCTTTGAAGCCCAGTGGTTAATAGATGTACCGCCAGGCTTAACACTAAAGCCTGACTCAAACCAAGGCGTTATGCGGAAGCGGTAACGGGATGCGATATATTCCTCCTTGGATTTTCAATGGCAACGCTCACACCGACCGCGGTATCCTGCCGCGATGCAGCGGTACTGTTGCGGTATTTTTCTGTACCGCAGCATGCAGCCTTCTCCCGCGTACCGCGCTGTAGTTAACACCTGACTTCTTACTGTTTGCATTGTGTTTTGCATGTCTGGAGGTTTGAAATTCACATTTTGGACATAAAAATGACTACGGAAGCTGTAATTGAATGCATTAAGGAATATCCCATCTTATACGAAATGATGAGACCTGATTAAAAAGACCAAAAAAGAAAGATAAAATACGGTATGAGACTGGCGAAAAGTTACGCGTAATGCCACTAATACCAACAGATCTTCGTATGACACATACATGTTCGCACGAGTAGCACAGGGCAGTGAACACTGTCATACGGCGCAACAATACCGCCTCACCGGTGTGCGTACACTTGTACCGCTAGTGTTTCGTCCCGTTACCGCTCACCGCATAATATATCCGCGTGTTCCTGTAAGTCTTACAATGAACATCGATTTATTGGCCGACTGGCATTTCTAAGGGAACAAACTTTGTGTTATCCTGAGATAAGGGGTGGAGCTTTATACATAACGTAAATTAATCTGCAGATACTTAACAGACTCCTGCTGCTGTCACAGAGGACTGCCTAGCGCAACTACGACTGCCACGGTCAGACTGACTTAACAAACAAAATAAGATCTGGTTATGGGCCACTGGAAGGGCTCAACGCCACGACGGACGGACGGACAGGCAGAGTGTCAGGTGAAGAGCTGACATGGACTTGGTCTGCAGAGTGTCAATATCTGCTTTTTCTGCTTCTTCGCTAATATCATAACGAAGTTTACTATTCGTTTTTCTGTATCCTGCCGCCGCCTTGAAGAAACACATTCCTATCATCTCTTTCCTTATTAGGGAGCTGCGGTGGCGCGGTTGGTTGAGGCACTGCGCTACAAACTGGCAAGTCGCGGGTTCGATTCTCGATGGTGTCAGTGGATTTTTTTATTGGCATAATCCTGTCGGTCGTGCTATGGCCCTGGGGTCGACTCAGCCTCTAACAGAAATGAGTACCAGGAATATTTCCTGGGGGGTAAACGCGGCCGGTGCGTATGGCTGACAACCTACCACCTTCATGTGCCGACTGTCTAGAAATCGGGGAGCCTCGACTTCCTGGAACCCTCTGGGCCTGGCCAGGCCTGTAATGGGACTGATTTTTTTTTTTTACCTTTCCTTATTAGTTTCTCCCTCGTTCACACGCCACATACCGAGCTCTACTAGGGGATTGTTTAAATATTTACATTTTCAGTCATATATTGACATAACGGCCAACAACAAAGTAAGTATAAACGGCGGGCATCTGAGTTGTGTCGCAAGGTGGCCGGTTCAGACCTCGGCCGGGGCATCGACAGTGTATAAAGAGCTTTCTTGTAGCTTGCATACACAAACGCAGGGACAGTGTCTCCAGCCGAACCATGGCCCTCGAATTCTGCACTCTATCCAACTTACTACTCATATTATTGATACACTATAAGTCGGTGCTATATAATCTGAAGAACCGACAACGTAGACAAATCACAAATAAATAAATGAATAAATACACGACACCATTGTCTTTTCCATAACCTGTGCTGTAGAATAAAAATTACAATTCCTCACATGTCTGAAACATGATCTTACATGAAACAGTCTTACATTTTTTCGGCTTCGTTTCTTCTAGATTAACATCTATGGTTATGACGTGACACTTTTGATAGCATATTCATTACGCATATTTTCTATAATTGAAAACGTCTGTCCAAAGACTGTGCTCTGTGCAAGCGAAATTATTATTTGACTTGTCCTGGTATTCATTCTCATTTATTTCTCTTTAAAGTTTAATCAAGGCTTTCTATATAAATTTCACACTGCTTTTATCAGGCCAATGTGTCAAAGAGACTCTTCGTAGTTTACAGGCTGTCGTCACCTCATATTCCAATCCATTTACAGCATCATTTCTCTTTGTTTAGCCATTTGCCATTTCGAAAAGAGAATGGTTAAGAAGCATTTCTGAACAGCAAACAAAAATTTTACAAGAATTTATTCTTTTAATTTCGTCCCCAATTTCATTTATGTGTATTAGTACTGTTCTCGCATACATATTTCTACATATTCTCACATGATTTGTTGCATGCAGCAACGCATTTTAATAATTCTCCTTTTGTATTCATCACTAAGGACGCTTTATATTTGAATACAGGTTACGTGGACGTCAAGTTGTTCACAAGTCGTCTTGTACAATGCATACTTTTCGCTTACTTATAGAAGCTGCAGCTGTACGCTGTGGAACGTGACATCTGATTGGTTTTTAAGAGAGAGAGGAAGGAAGGAAATCAAAATACAAAAGGATAAATAAAATTAAATGAGATGAAGGATAAAGATACTTAGTAAGTTATTCACCGTTAAATTTTATAGGGCATTTTTTACTGCTATTCATGCTGATTTTCGCAGCACAATGTTACGGATGTAGTGCCTTACACTAAAGGGACTGAACACCGAATTTGAAGTTGGAATGAACTGCCTGATCCTGTTACAACATTACGTGTCGTAAAGAGAAAACAAGGAAACAAGGGCGAAGACTAAAGCAATCAAAAATAAATATAAAGATTAAGCAAAAACAGGGCTGAATATCATTCAGTGTTGCGCTGTCTACTGTACAACAGCGCCTTATGTTGAGTGGAAAGAAATTTGTAGCAGTTTGTTTTTGGGGGCGGGAGTGAGACGCGGAGTTAATGAGACAAGCTCGCTGTTTTCATCACCATACCCGATGACGCCGTCCCTAATCGGGGAAGAACGTGGGACAGCTGAAGCGACTTACAGTAGTGAAAGCAAGTCGAATCTTCTGAAAGTTTCATCAAGTTCCTCCCCTCTCCTTCTTCTAGTTCAAGATTTTTCTTGCCTTCAAGTTCCATTTCTTAGCACTTACACGTACACATAATAACGTACCTTCGCGAGACGAAAACAATGGACGTTGATGGGAATTACTGAGTTATCTTGTGAAGGGGAATCAGAAAATCCTTAACCATGGGACTGGAAATACACCAGAATATTCCTTGGAATTTACACCATAACAAGTTCAAGAGAGAAACAAAGGTACATACAGAAAGCTGAAGGCGGCCGGGATAGCTCAATCGGTATATGGAATTGCTACGGGCTTCACGGTCCGTGGTTCGAACTCCTGTGGGGACAGAAATTTTCAGTACCGCTCCCGAATCACATCCAGCCTCCTGTACGCTAGGCACCTTGCCCTTTTCCCGGAAGTAAAGCAGACGGGACATGACGTTGACAATCCACCACCACCTAGCGTCATATGGGTCTTCATGGCCTCGTATTAACCCTTTAAAGACGAAGCGTATCTGTTTTATATAAGGACTAAGTGCGTACCGCGCTGTAAACACTCTCCACTTCGGTTATAAAAAGCAGTGTCTTAATGTTTTATAAGGCAAAAGTTGTTGTTTGTTCTGAGATCCGTACAAAACACATAAACGCAATGTGGGCACCACGTAGAATTTTTTAATGTTAAACCTGGTGGTACGTAAAGTTACCGCTAGGCTTTAAAAGGTTAAGGGAGAACTTTACTTTTACAGAAAGTGGGTAGTGCACCCTATTCAGTATCTAAGGAAACAGGTGCCCAGACTCATGTTCCAGCTACATTAACCTTTTAAAGCCTAGCGGTAACTTTATGTACCACCAGGTTTAATATTAAAAAATTCTACGTGGTGCCCACATTGCGTTTATGTGTTTTGTACGGATCTCAGAACAAACAGCAACTTTTGCCTTATAAAACATTAAGAGACTGGTTTTTATAACGGAAGTGGAGAGTGTTTACAGCGCGGTACGCACTGAGTCCTTACATAAAACAGATACGCTTCGTCTTTAAAGGGTTAATCCCAGATAAAACGTCTTCAAACTGCGAGGTAACCAACAAATGTATTTCAGTGATATTGCCAGCGTACAGAGCCCTCTGTTACGAGTAATATAAATCAATGCGTTAATTAATAAAGAAGGTAGCGCAACCTGCTACCTACAAAACAGAGTGCAGAATAGCTTTGTACATTGTCCCCAGATGAGTGGGATTTTACTCTTTTAACTGAGGAATGGAAACGATCCCCTGTCCAAAAAGGAGTTTTTTTAATAATGTATACATAACGCAGTCCAACACAACCGTGTTTATTACACAAACAGTAACTTTTTGTTTTTATTATATTGCTAAACGTTTCGGCTTGATTGGGTCTACATCAGCCTTGTAAAATATATAAAAGGAAGCTGGCTATATAATTATAAACCTGTATTTACAGTTATTATATTTATGAAATTGGCACTTTGACTAAAAAAGTATATTTAAATTGCCTCTAAAACTGAAACACGTAGAAATTTCATAAAACCGAACTTATTGTTTCTGTAATAAAATATTTCTGACGGACTGCTTTACCTGAATATTAGTTTTTTAATTTATGAAATACAAACAGATGTCTTCTGTCAAGTAGTGACTTTTATATCAGGACAATGGATAAAGTCCAGAGATTCGTCATATCTGTCCGTCTGTCCGTCCGTCTAGCACAACTCGACTATCACTGGACGGATCTTAGTGAAACTTAATATTTTAATATTTTTCGAAAATCTGACGAGAAAATTCAGGTTTCATTAACATCTAACAAAAATAAGGTTACATTACATGGCGACGTTTGTACATTTATTACAATATCTCACTGAAATCTTCCTATAATGAAAAATGTTTTAAACAAAATTTATAGAGAAAAACAAAACACACTTTATATTCCGTAACTTTTTTCCCGAAAATTGTACCGTTTATAAGATAATGTACAAACATATGTTAGAGCCAGACAAGTCACAGATGACAATATAATACGGTGCACGCGCTTTGCATGCTGGATGACTCAGGCTACAGACACACACTAAGCATATATAATACTTACTGCTTTTCCACGGCCACAATGGTTACGCGAACGCGCCTCTATGTTACGTTTATCCGTACATTGCCTCTCTTGTTATGGGTTAAAGCTGTAATACGCCGTTCAACATGAGCTATATAAAACTGCTAAATTTTACGATATGTGTGTAATGAGCTCTCTAAATTAACTAGCTAAAATTCCCACTCGTTTAGAGCATCTATGAAGACGCTCATAAATATTCATCCGTACTCAAACATATACATAGGGCGTGTTAACAGATGATCCGCTAAATACGCCAGCTAACCCAGTCAGTAACGATCAACACCTTCGTAATATCGGCACATTATCTACTTACTGTACTGCAATACCAGCAGCGAAATTTCCGACGGGAGTCAGCAGGTGGCATCCCTGTCACTAGCTTAGTAGAATTTAAGTTAAACTCTGCCGTCACTCGTAAAGCTCGTATTGAATGTCTGGTGATTGAAGGATCATATTGTGCAAACGGCCGGGTGTGAGCAGGATCACACAAAAACCGGTTCAATCGAAATGCTTATCGTCCTGACTAACACACAGTCATTATTTCTCAGCAACATATCAATTAATGTTTGAAAAACAGGAGTGAGTGTATTGTCTCCACAGCTGGCAGGACAAAAAAATGAATACCGATAGAAACTCTTAAACGACAACTCGACACGTCCAAACGAACTCTTCATGTATACAGGATGTTCCATAAAAGGTGTGCCAAACTTCATTATATTATTATATGACTTTATTTCAAGTACAAAATGCTATATCAACACATGTCCGATTATCAATCTTCATATGGCTATAAGCATTTTAATGTAAACTTATGACAGGAAGTTAGAGCAAGTTAACGTTAAGTATGTACGACAATGATTATATTTACCTACTCCTGATGATAATTCAGATATCTTATTTCTTTCTTATTTAAGTTTCTCTTCTGCTTGACAGGTTATGGATGTTCGAGAACAGGGTACTGAGGAAGATATTTGGGCCTAAGATGACGTAACACGAGACTGGATAAGACTGCATAATGAAGAGCTTCATGGTTTGTAGTACACACAAAATATGATTAGGGTAATCAAATTAAGGGCTTCATGCATGTGGTACGTAGTGGGGAGGAAAGGCATGCGTAGAGAGTTCTGGATAGATAAACCTGAACGAAAGAGGCCACTTGGAAGGCCACGCGTAGATAGGAAAACAATATTAAAAAATAACCTAAAGACACAGTTTGGGAAGGCGTGGACTGGGTTCATGTGGGTCAGTATAGGGACAAGCAGAGGGCTCTTGTGAACCCGGTGATAAACCTGCCTGTCCCATAAAGTGCGAGGAGTTTCTTGACCAGCTATGAAACTGTCAACTTCTGAAGAAGGACTCTGCTCCGTGGAGTTAGTTCGTCAGCTATTCTGACAATTCTGCAGTGGAGGGCCAAAAGACAGGAGTTTGTGACTACTGAAATCGAAAACTTGTGGAGGAAGTGTTTGTAGCCACCGTGGAGATGATATTCCTGTATTTTCTCTCAGCAGACTGAGTAAAACCAAGAAAAACAGGATATTCGGTGTCGTGTTCGTGTTTCGAACCGGCAGTCTCCCGGAAACGAGTCTGAAGCGCTACATCTGGCGCCAGTTACTGGGTATCATTTTTGTCACGATGCGAGACAAGGTCATTGCATCCAGCTAAACAGACTTCCTGCACCCAGGCATAAAGGCCGTTACAAAAAGCGACAGCATAACCGAAGCATGTAGCTATCTTGCAGATGCTGATGTAAAGCACTATGGTGCACACTTCGAGGTTACTGCAAATTAAGTTTCCTCCATGATGGTACCATATGGTCACAGTCTGAATGCTAGATGCGCACCCAACAGACCAGACACTAGGGGGGGGGGGGTCGGTCTTTAACTAGTTTTCTTCCTAATCAACCCCATTTCTTGGCCGTACGAGTCGCGGACTGACTCTACACATGGGGAGATAGGAGAGAGAGAAAGCCTACAACATAACGCGAAAAAGTGATTTATTTTGCTGGTTGGACACGTTTGAAACACAAGTTGTTTGTTAGATGAAAAGTTTGTATATAATTTTTATCGTGAATTGGAGCATTTAAAATGAATATCTCATGTTTTCAACTTTTAAAACTTTATTTCTTTATCCTGTATAATAAAGTTTCAGAGGACTTTGTAGAGACATAGAGGTCAAGAAGTCAAGGGAATTTACAGGAATCATAATAAGCAAGCAGCATTTCGGTTTTGACTAGCAGCCAAATACATAAAATAATCCCATGATTTTAACCATAATATATGACAACTCAGACCGGGGACTGTGTCGACTACTCACAAATATCACTCAAAAATTTGTCTCTATAGTGTAAAAACTTCAGGTACATCAGGGGGATTAAACTGATTAATGACTGATTTTATTTGACTGGGCTGTACTGAGATTGGCAGAAGCAAATATTGTTACATCACCAGAAACGTTAGAAATTAAGAAGTGACCCGTTCAGACGGACGAGTCGGTAAAACAGAGACGTATTTTTCATCTCTAGGTTACTTACCAATGATGTCAGTAACTCAGACTGTAAGGGTAACTGTCACAACATAACACGCTATAAAGGCACAGAAGGGGCAGAGATATAGCTCTCCCTTTCTTTAACCTCGGCGCTAGATCGGGGTTGGTAGTCAACGCTAGGCCCCAGCAGCTTTACACCCAGTAAACAGCCCCATTACCCATTATACAGGAGGATGTGTGGGCCTTGGGGCCGGTCTGGACGGATGCGGAAAGTTTCGTCCCCATAAGGGTTCGAACCCCGGACCGTCCAGCCCGTAGCCAGTCGCTGTCAGGGAAACTCAGTCTATGCAGTGATAAAATTACAGTGAAAAATATATTAGAAATATGGAGGGGAGGTATCATAGGCTGCTGACAGTACTATACCAGTACCTGCCTGGAGAGACTGACAAAAACTTACGACAGTATCGCTGGTGTCCATTATTGCCATCCAGTGAATACACGTAAGAAGCCTTACGCGTTCGGCCATGTTGCTCGGTACACAGGCGTAGACGAGAAGGCAATGCTGAATGCAATCTTAAAGAAAGAAATACAGTGTGAGGATGTGGGTTGGATTCATTCGGATAAGGTAAATTCCACTGTCAAGTTACTGTTAACAAAAGAATGAACCTTCCGACTTGATAATAATCGGGAATTTTCTTAACCAAGTCTATGACTAGCACTATCAGCTAATCTAGACAGATTCTGTTCCATGGGGTTAGCAAGAATTCCTTAATAGCATTTTTTCACTTACTTGCAAGTATTAAGGCAGAATTTACTCGAGGCTCCATAAGATTATGCCACGGAGAGTTTCTATCTCGGGTAATAGAATGTAAGTCTATCAAATCGAGACGATTCCTACTGCTCTGTCTGTCTGTCTGTCTCTCTCTCTCGCTTGCACTCCTCAAGACCCTCATCTTTGCGGTTCATCAGAACTGAGGCAGATGTAAGCCCAGGGGTAACATTTAGAACATCAAAAGTATTTTCGAAATCCTTTTCGTATGTAAATTTTCGCCGAAGTGGAGAGAAGTAATGGGATGCGGGTTGCCTATGTGATGCAAAAACTTCCAGAAGAATCTTATAGAGATCCGTAAAAGATCCGCATCTTCAAAAAGGTCCATGAACCATTTTCCTTATCACAACTTTTTCCGCCAGTCATTTATGTCTTTCTGTTATTCAGACTCCCTCTCCTGTCTATTTCCTTCAAAGTATCCCCTCTATCTCAATTCGAGCAGAGGGGGAAGGCAGGGAGTGTTGAATCTATTCACCTCTGTTCATTTTAGCCTACTGAACTGCTGATCCTTCACTGCAAACCATTCAAGCATGGGAACAGGTACTTTTTCTCGTGCTTAAAACAGGCCTTCTGCGTAACAGACATAAAACTTGCATGTAAACCTTAAGTATTTTTAAATATCGTAAATAATGTTACGCCTCTCGCTGTAAGTCTGGAGGAGGAATATATCATGTATATCAATTGATAAGTTGGAGGTAATCCGTTTAACAGCTTACCCTGCAACGTAACGTGCAAGTTAGTTTTAATTGGCATAACTGCCTTTGTTAATTGCCAAACATTAGCATAGTAAATCACAGAAATAAACAAAATTTTCATTTTTTCGATCCTTATACTCCTATACTTATTAGCTCTTTAACGATTCTTTATCAGATGTAGACAATTAGCACAGTAGAATGGCAAAAGATAGGGTGATTGTAAATGGCGAGCATTCTCGTAAGATACTTTTCCACAGTTATATTTGTGCATAAAGTACACGGGTTACTTATCAACCTAAAGAATGGTCAGACGGATGTGTATGTGTTGAAATGGGAGTTACGAGGAAAGCAACTTTGTCGCGTATTTAAAGACATTAAAATATATATTTTTGATCAAATATAGCAAATGCTGCGGTAAAATAAAAGAGAAGGCGAGCAAATTTATGTGTGTGTGCTGATAGCAAGAAGAAAAATTATGACATCAAGAATTTTGGTTCGTAATTAATATGTATATTGTAATACGCTTACGCGTGAATGCATAAGCAATTAAACTTCTTGCACTCCTTTCTGGTGTAGAATTAAGTATGTAATTTTCACACAGTAACTGAAAAGTTAAATTATGCATGTAAAAATAACAGACCTGCGAGCGGCACTTTAGTGCTCAACGGAAGCTTTGGTAAGAGAAGCAAGGGCAACATTAAATTAGCAAGGAGTTTAATTCAGTTCGTGGCGTGAGTTCCTGCGGTCCACGTTTCTTGTTCTCCGGTCCGGATTGAAAGTCCAGCCGCCGTATTACGGTGGTGGCAGAAACTGATGGATCAATCCAAGAATGAGGGAGAGAGTCCATTTAGATCATTGGCTGAGATGGGTTTGTGACGCAACTAGTGAAATTCGATCGGAAGGAAATGGTTTTTCCTTTCTCTGTCTACTTTCTAACTTCGTCCTTTCGTTTTCTTGGAAGATCTGGCGTGGTCAGTTCACGCGATGCGCCATTTTAGGCAATTCTGCAACGAAGCCTCCTGTCCTGCCATCCACATCTCAAAACATAAACATTAAGACGCACAGTAGGAGAAAAAAGTGTTTTATTTACGGACGTTGTCAATCGCCAAGGTTTAGATTCTCTCGTAGATGAACAAAATGTGAGTATGGAGCAGTGCTGGAATGAAACTGGCAGACAGAAACAGTAGTACTGAGAAAAACCTTTTATATTACCACTTGGCCTACCATATCAGAAATGCATTTGCCTCGAATCGAACTTGGACATAAGCAGTCACAGCCCGGCCACAAAATCTCTCGGCATGGCACGGCAACTTAACCTTTATCCTGCTAATGTGGAATATATGGTGCGCTGCTAATAACGCCAGCACCTCTAATGTGTAATATTTGGTGACCTACATTTGGCAACGCTGAAAGGAGCCTCTTTGTCTTTCACGATTGATTCAGTGTTGAGACATTGTGCAGAGAGAGAGAGACAGAGAGGCTCCTTTCAGCGTTGCCAAATGTAGGTCACCAAATATTACACATTAGTGGTGCTGGCATTATTAGCAGCTCACCATATATTCCACATTAACAGGATAAAGGTTAATGGAAATGCTTTAAATTTAAACTGGAATGTAGGAGCCTACATACTTGTTCAATACGTACTTTGCGATTAGGCCTTTCTGGCCTTTGGAGATTGGTTAAAAATTTATGTTTCCAACCGGACAGAAATGATTTCTACATCACTGATGAACGTAGCACGAGGTGAATTCGTAGGCAATAGTGTGACTGAAATGTGGCACATCTAGGTTACGAGTGTGTCCACATTGCAGCAAGAGTTTCTTGTGAGAAACTGATAGAGTTCAGGGAGCCCGCTAATTGCCTCTATCCTGAGCATTTCTGGAAAACGTAAAAAAGCAATTAATAATGCAAATAAGTTCATCTTTTTTGGCTGGTTCTTTATTTATCAAACCGCACATTTTCCACAAATTAAATATCACAGTTAAATACAGTCGTAAAGTTACAATCATTCAAAGCTGTGGCTTACCAACGTAGTAACAACTAAAACAGAAGGTAAGTTAGAAGCACGATCTGACAAAGAAATAACCAGACAAGCAAATGGAGAACGACAATATGAAACGAGAAATCAGAGGTTTGTGATAAGATTAGTTTAGAAGGACTCAGTCAGCGTATTGCAGGGCTACGTGCTTCACGCCCGGGTTTCGATTCCCGGCAGGTAAAAGGGTAATCACAGACTGCATCTGAATTCGAGGCGCTATAGAACAGCGATATTACAAAGATGCCATCTGACTTCCAACTAGTTTCAAATCAAAAACTTGTATGTTATTTAACCATTTACTTGTTCTGCTTAGTTGTCCCCTACATAATGACGCTGTACGCTGTCAATGAAGCAGGCTAAATGGCATCAAATAATAGAACGACTAATGAACAGTAAAATGAAATAAAGCAGAAGTACGCAGAAGTACAACTAATTTAAGGATATGTTCCGCGATTTCCCTGGAAAGACTGAGAAAAAAATTCCGGGCAACCTCTGCTAGGATACCTACTGCTTCGGCTGAGGCTGGAACTGAGCACCTGCCGAATACAATTTACTGCTTTCTTGGTGAGTTTGTGGAAATGCACTTCCATGCCCTCGTACCTCTTCAACGCGTCATGTTTAATTAATTAAGCCATAAGTTTACTTTTACCTTATTT
>BLKM01011723.1:0-17537 GCA_013340265.1 Coptotermes formosanus | reverse complement strand
GAATATAGGAGGAAGACGAGGCAGAAGAATTAGAGGAGTGAGAATAAAAGATAAACAAGAGAGGCAGTGCGCGAACAACGTAGCGTTGAGGCGCGTTCGCGTAACCATTGTTGCCGTGGAAAGCAATAAGTATTGTATATTCTAAGTGTGTGTCTGTAGCCTTAGTTATCCATCATGCAAAGCGCATGAGCCATATTATATTATGATCTGTGGCCTGTCTGGCTGTACCATATTTTTACACATTATCTCATAAACGGCACTCCTCTCGGAGAAAAGTTTTTGAACGCAAAATGTGTGTTTTGATTTTGTCTACAACTTTTGTCTGAAATATTTCTCATTCTAAGCAGAATTCAGCGACACATTGTCATAAATGTATATAGGTCTTTATGTAAAGTACCTGTTATTCTTGTCAGATTTTAATAAAACTTCAATTTTCTCGACAGATTTTCGAAAAATCCTCAATTACCAAATTTTGTGGATATCCATCCAGTGGGAGCCGAGTTGTTCCATGCGGACAGGCAGGCAGGCAGGCAGGCAGACGTGACGCAGCTAATAGACGCTTTTGGCATTTTGCGAATGCTCCTACGTATTCTATAAAAGGGGCATATTACACGTAAACTGCATGGTTGCACTCATTTCTTCGCAGCTTGTCTTAGAATATGGTAGATGTTTCTTAGAGTTTCGATCGAACCTGCTGTCTTTCAGGAGTTCCTTCAACCTTGAAAATACGGGCAACAAGTTGCTCCGAAACGTCGCTTAATTTATATTAGCAGCCTACACGCCGTCACCTCCCAGTCTCGAACCTAGTCATCTCATGTTGACGTTCGCCCGAACACGCAAATGGAACGGGAATTGGACAACAACGCTTAGGGCAAGACAGGTTTCATCTGCACCTGTACATTCCCGCAGGTGTTGGCATTACCATATTTTCCGGGTGCGCAGAGACGTGTCGCGTTACGTAGTCTATACCAACACCTTAATGGCATCAGCAGGTCATGTGATCCTCGCTGCCTGTAAGCCGCGTCACATTCAGTATTGTTTACATCAGCAAATTCTGCCGATCGCAGTTTGGGTAGCACAGATGTAGGATTAAGCGGCTGCGCGTGATATATACATCGCATTTGTCATTGCTTTTCTGTCTTACAAGCTGCTACGTGGGAGACACTATAGCTGCGACAGAATACCTTGCGAGCACGGTAATGAACCTTCCGGTTCGATAAATTGCGGGGAATTTCATGACTAATTGAGGAACTGGATTAACCCTGTCCTAACGCTCTTTTCACCAACGCTGTTTTGGTTATACGCGGTTAAAAGTGACGAAGTGTAGTAGAACTCCGTTATAACGCCATCGGTTTATACGACACCTCGTCTATAGCGTCATATAGTCTGTGATACCGGTTAATTTGTCAGTGTTAACCATAACATTATACTCCTTGGCTATAACGATACAAAATATTCAGTTCGTTTCAAGACGTTGTAACCGGCGTCGACTCTATATGGGACAAAAATTAAACTTGGGTGACTACTCAATCAACTGCTGCTGAAGCTGGCAGCAGCAGCCACCCAAGCGCCATGCAAATGTTTAATGTCCGAAAATATGTGCGTTTGAAGAGATGGAGGGGCCCATAAAGGTCCGCGTGCCGTTAATACTGTTGTTTTCATATGCGGTTTCGCCCAGCACACAGCGATCACTCGCCAAACCATGGCGTTGGAGGAGGGATCGCTTTGTTAGCTTTTGAATGGCCTGTTTTATGGAATTAGTGATTTATTAACATTTTAAGACTGGCATTCGTCTAAATTACGCATAAAACTTCGATTTTTACTCCATCGGGAACACAACCCATCTCAATTAAAAAATAATCAGTTTTTTTTTTCAAGGAAGTAACTTGTATTTACTGCGACACAAAAAAAAGGTAATATACACTGTGCCGCCAGACTACAGAAATTCCGTAATGTTATTGCACGTGGTACATATACTTACCGTTGTTCTCTGAAGCGTGAATTTAATTAATGAGTTAAGGATGTGGTGAGCATATAAAGGGAGTATGGTGACTGAATTGTAAGCATTCTTGTTTATATTGTTGAACTGTAAATTCTTCGTGGACTACTGGTCCAAGACAGGACCGATAGGAGGTCCCGAAACGTCGGTAACTAACTTCCATTCAACGCTGCGTAACATCCCAGAAGATCGAATACCTCATTTTTTACCGCGGCGGAGGCTTGAAGTCCCGTAAACTGTCGAGATGTGTGAATATACGAAGGATATGGGAAACCATTCAGGCATATTTGCCTGTAGTCTGTCGTTAATATGAATTTTCTATAATAATTTTCATCAAAAAATGAGGTAGAATAAAGTTTTGTCGGTAGGAACGGAAGCAGTTTTAGTTTTACAATGGTGGTGTGCTACAGTTGATGGATAGTGAAGTGCTCGGTGTGTTGCTAATGGAGCATAGCCTTTGTTTACAAATTTGGCTTATAGCTAATGGTATCCCTAATCAGTGGGATGAATACGCACGTGGGATATGAGAATCCACTTCAGTGACGTAGCTGTGTCTAATTACTCATTCTCCATTACATGATTAAGAAGGATTATAGCTCAGATATTTATTAGAATTAATTTGCAAGGATTAACGAAAATGTCATTGTGGACGTTACAAATTGGATTTTATTCAAGAACCTTCAGCAAAACTCTGGTTGAGGTACAGATAAAGTTGTCCCTGTGCTTTAATCAAGTACCATGCCATGACGTCATATTTGAGGGTGGAAGTTTAGCTTCACGTATTCATAAACTCGGTTCTAGAGGGAGGTGAATAGATATACGGCCTGGTTCTTTTGTCCCCAAGGAAAGAGGCCGCGGTGCCCGTTGGGTAGGACACTGGAAGAGTCCCTGAGCCAGTCGACACTGTGACAGAATCAAATCTTGCATATTAAAAGGAGGAAAACGTACACACATATGTAACAGTTCTTGTTTGTTCGTTCCCTTTTGTTTAACCCTTAAATGATGCTGGGTTTTAAATTCCATTTACAAACCAGGACGTGGCGCGGTGGCGCAGTTGGTTGAAGCACTGCGCTACAAACCGGCAGGTCGCGGGTTCGATTCCCGATGGTGTCATTGGAATTTTTCAGTGGCATAATCCTGTCGGTCGCAATATGGCCCTCGGGTCGACTCAGCCTGTAACAGAAATGAGTACCAGAAATATTTCCTGGGGGGTAAAGGCGGCCGGTATGTAGGGCTGACAACCTTACCACCTTCAAACGCCGATTGTCCAGAAATCTGGGAGCCTCAACCTTCTGGAACCCTAAGGGCCTGTCCAGGCCTGTAACGGGATTGCTTTTTTACCCAGGACGGGGGAGGGTTTAAATTTGTAGTAACCTTAAATGAATTTACGACGGTGCTGTGCGCCGAGACCAGCAGCAGATTAAATATCCGTTCTGTGCACAGATGCCGGTATTGGAAAGTTAATTATCCCTAAACACGTAAGACATACGGAATTGCGTATTAGGCGTAAAATGTGTGTTTCACTTTTCTCTACAACTTCTGATCAAATTACACTGCGCTTCGTTAGCGAGTTACGCTTGAATTCATGCAGCAACTCATGGATACGTCTTCATGTAAAGTGTGCTCGGTGTTGTCATAAATTGGCGGAAAAAATGGCGTGTATAGGCAAATTTTATTAACAACGCTTCTGTATCAAATATCTTGAACGTCCATTTCAGTCACGGTTGATATGTTACACATAGTGAGACGGATGTGGCGAGACCACGGTTGCAAATTTTGCATTGTTTCTTCGCAAATGTGCCTATAGTCAACTGTGCTTACATAATCCAGCCTCGAGCCAGCAACTTTGCTGATTCCTTTATATCCTGTTGTTATCTGACAGTCTGATACGCACGAATCGTGTTACGTTTCGCTGCGCCTGTGTCTTAACCTTTTAAAGCCTAGCGGTAACTTTACATACCACCAGGTTGAACATTAAAAAATTCTACGTGGTGCCCACATTGCATTTATGTGTTTTGTACGGATCTCAGAACAAACAGCAACTTTTGCCTTATAAAACATTAAGAGATTGGTTTTTATAACCGAAGTGGAGAGCGTTTACAGCGCGGTACGCACTGAGTCCTTATATAAAACAGATACGCTTCGTCTTTAGAGGGTTAATCAGCTGTAATGTTTGTGCGAGTTTGTCATATCTTAGAAGCTTCGCTAAGCTCCTTTACGTTTTATTTGTTACGCCCACATGTATGGAGAAATCTGAATTCACAGTGAAGCAAATGTACAATATTCAATAACGCGTAAGAAATTTATCTATCAATATTCAAGTATTTTTAACATTAAGTACAAATTCATACCAACTGATGCACTGTTGTTATTCAATATTTTCGTACGTAACAATGCTTTGTTCGACTGAGGGTGTTCGAGAATAGGGTGCTGAGGAGGATATTTGGGCCTAAGAGGGACCAGGCGACAGGGGAGTTGAGAAGACTACATAACGAGGAACTTAATGACCTGTACTCATCACCAAATATTATTCGGGTAATCAAATGGAGAAGAATGACATGGGCGGGGCGTGTGGCACGTATGGAGGAAGGGAGAGGTGCATACAGGATTTTGGTGGGGAGACCTGAGGGAAGGCGACCACTTGGGAGACCCAGAAGTAGATGGGAGGATAAAATTAAAATGGATCTTCAAGAAGTGGGATGGGGGGTATGGACTGGATTGAGCTGGCTCAGGATAGGGACAGGTGGCGGGCTCTTGTGAATACGGTAATGAACCTCCGGGTTCCATAAAATGCGGGGAATTTCTTGATTAGATGAGAAACTGTTAGCTTGTCAAGAAGGCCTCTGCTCCATGGAGTTAGTTAGTTAACAATGCTTTGTTTCAAAATGTTTGTGAACTGCACATCAACTAACTGTTTTTATACACATTTTATACTCGTAACCAAATATTGTGATTCTGATTGCGTAATTTTAGCTTTTAAACGTATCCCTGAGGATGATCCCAATACGAATCGAAACGTGTTGGAACAAAGAATTGTAACATAAGAAAATATTGAATAATAACAGTACATTAGTTGGTATGAATTTGTAATTAATTAATAACTGTGGACCTATAAACAACATGAAATTTTAACGTGTTACAGTTTATGATCCTTAACAACCTTAAATTGCACCATGACTGCAGTAATTGGTTGTAATGCGTGATCGTGGCTGTGATATACCACAGAGGACTAAATGCAATCGCAGGGCAGTTCATGTGGGATTTATGGTGAACATATTGGCACTGGGACTTTTTCTCTGATTATTTTTGTTTTAAATATTGATTGTTATTCCGTCCGTCCTTATACTCCAGTCATACATCATTTGCGGACTGGGAAAATGGCGCTTTAGAGATAGCAGTCCCAGAGAGGCATGGTCTCTCTCCGCCACAGGGGAAGTGAAATGATATTGTTTTGTTTTTGAAGGAAGATATCCTGTTGTGTTTATATAGCGCTTAGGTAAAAAAGAAAAGATTTTTCAACTGTTAACACAACAGTTTATTGCTAGAAATATTAAGGAGATGATATACGTATAATATACGGTAATAAATTTTTATATTAGTGTTGACATCACTAACATTTTGCAGTAATTTTTCTATCGTCAAACAATTAAAAACCACAAAGTTTTGGACCAAATATCTTCCTTCCCCAGGTGATAACCACTGAACCCAAGAAACACACGCTAGCTAAAATTTACGTAACCACATCATAAATCATCCGTAACAAGCATCAGAAAAAGTCCAACATGCAAAAAATGTGCCATAAAAATACCATCATCCTAAACCTAAACCTAAAAAATATAAAATTTAATACCAATAACCAAGAACCATATCAACAAATATGAACCTTTTCCAGCCTAGCGGTAACTTTACATACCACCAGGTTTAACATTAAAAATATCTACGTGGTGCCCACATTGCGTTTATGTGTTTTGTACGGATCTCAGAACAAACAGCAACTTTTGCCTTATAAAACATTAAGAGATTGGTTTGTATAACCGAAGTGGAGAGTGTTTACAGCGCGGTACGCACTGAGTCCTTATATAAGACAGATACGCTTCGTCTTTAAAGGGTTAATGGTTGCAAAGTAATTCATTTTGGAACCATGTGTTATTCTTCTCCTTTGTGCATGGTTGCTTCTCGTGTGTGACAGGCGTGTTTAGGAATACTGCTTTGCCATCAGTGTTTCTTTTGGATGGGTCTCAGAATCATGGCCATTAAATGTTTGAAGTCCGCCTTCGTTAAAGTGTCGTCGATACGTTTTAACAACTGAGTTTCTTTGGTTGTTTGCCTGTTAAAATTTCCGGGAACGTCTTTGTAAGAAATTCTGTATAACTCTATTTCTCTTCTCGTATCAAACACCGTACACTGCGTTTCTGCTGTCTTCCAATGAATGTGTGGTTGCTATGGTACAGTGTCCGTTCATACACTGCTGCATCAAAGTTTTAGGTGCAGTGAACTCATGACCTCTTACAAAGCAACATCAAACAGTGCCATGATTCCTGAAACGGATATGCGACTCCAGACTGGAGAACACAGTACGGATACGTGACTTCAGACTGGAGAACACCGTACTGATACGTGACTCCAGACTGGAGAACGCCGTTTGGATACGTGACTCCAGACTGGAGAACACTGTACAGATACGTGACTCCAGACTGGAGAACACTGTACGTTCGGGTACTGTTGTTGGCGTCTTAAACATTATTATATCTTCTTGACATAATAAAAGGTAAAGCCATCCCTGTACAAGCGTGGACGGGCCCTGAGGGTTCCAGGAGGTTGAGGTTCCCAGAACTTCTAGACAATTGGCATATGAAGGTGGTAAGGTTGTCAGTCGTACGCACCGGCCGCCTTTACTCCCCAGGAAATACTTCTGATAGTCATTTTTGTTAGAGGCTGAGTCGACCCCAGGGCCATAGTGCGGCAGGAAGCATTGAAAATTTCCTATGACACCATCGGGAATCGAACCCGCAACCTTACGGCTTGTAGCGCAGTTCCTCAACCAATATAATATAATAAAACAACGATAGATTTGTCACTGCGTATACCATGAAAGCATGTGGGGAGAATGGAGTTATAACTCCACTCATTCTGTACGTCTGGATTGTACTGACATAAGTTGTCACCTTCACGCTGGGGGGTTTTACCCTAAGGGAAGTGTCCCACGGTGTCCACTGAATTGGAACGGAATAACACAGGCTGTAGGTGTTGGCGAACTGGGTGCTTAACACTAAGTTTCAGCGTCACAGTGTGTAAGATGAGACTGGAGAAAATTACATATTACTCGGGTGATGGAGCCGAGAAATATGGGATTGGCAGGCCACATGGCAGTTATGGCGGAGAAGAGGTACTTGGTAGACGTACGCGTAGGTAGGATAATAATATTAAATGGGTTGTATGTAAACAAGATAGCAGCTTGTAGTGGATTTATATGGTTCAGGATTAGGGGCAAGTAGTGGGCTGTTGTGAATAAATCTACAATAATTAAATTTGTGGCGTGTAAAATTCTGGCAGTTTCCTGACTTGATCAGGAACCAGTAGCTTGCAAAGTCTTCTCTTTTCCATGTTGCTGATGTACGCGTGATTTCAGGCTCCCGCCCCGTTGTAGATGGGATGTTCACTCTTCTGGAATTTTACGCAGCGTATATTAGTAGTTTGCTACAGATGTTTCGGGACAACCTATCGGTTCCTTCTTCGAGGGCGAAGCAGTCCAATAAGAAGTATCCTTCATGGACTTCTTAGTCCTTTAAGATGGGACTTACAGGTTCTCCCAAAACGTCGGGAGCAAACTACTAATATACGCTGCGTAAAACCCAAAAGAAGAGCGAAGATCCGTAGCTGATACTTCATGTCCATTAAATTTCAGCACTAAAATGTTAGCTTCATAATGAGGGCGTGTGCATCAGTGAATCAGTCCTCGCCCGAACTGTCACACTGCTATTACCCACGTCGGTACTGCAATGCTGTAATGTACCGGAAGCAGTGCCTCACCCAGAGCAGGGATGAGACAGGGTTTCTTGTGTGCAGAAACGGGACGACTTCCAGTTAATGCGATTCAGAAGGTGAAACAGGACTGCCGCAACATGAAGCCCTTTTCCCCCGCTTCCATTGTTCCAAGCAGACGGAGAGTAGAACATGCCTTCACTTGTTTGGATGCCACAAATTATGACAGATGGGATTTTAGAACGCGTCTTTAGTAAAATAACTATTTTGTATAAGACGTACTTTGACTTCAGTGTAGCAGCAAGTCTTGTGTATTAATGAAGAATACATTAATACAGATAATGATGGGCTACAAACAAGTATTAGAGTCGACGCCTCAAGTACCTCGTTCCATTAGCAATACACAGCAGTATTTTTCAATGTCGGTGCACCATCGTCTGTATTCTTACAAAAACACTAATCATCAACAAATGAACAAAGAGAGTTTTATCATCAATCGTAACACACTCCTACATGTTTCGACCCTGCCGGGTCATCTTCAGGGAGAACTTACCGTTACCGTTACACTAGGTCCGGCCAAGACCGCGGAGGATTGACGCCTCCAAAAACAACGCAGTACACAGTCAACAGCACATTCTGACTCAACTGTAAAGTGCAACCTTAGTGTAGCGGTAACGGAAAGTTCTCCCTGAAGATGACCCAGCAGGGTCGAAACATGTAAGAGTGTGCTGCGATTGATGATAAAACTCTCTTTGTACATTTGTTGGTGATTAGTGTTTTTGTATGATATAGTGCGCGGACATGGAACACATGAAGTTTATATTATTATTTACGTTTGGTTTGTTTAACAACGCTGCCGGTTAATAGAGACTATACACCGGTGTTTCCCAACCTTGTATTTTATGGAGGGACACCTAAAACTATTTTCACGTCCCGACTAACTCCTGCACATGAAAACAAAAAACACAACCAACAGGCAGTTGGTAATGCATGGAATTTACTCCAGTATTTCCAATCACCGGGCAAAAATTCCCGCAATATTTAGAATGATATTTATTATTTTTCGTTGTATTTCAAACATTTGTTTGTACTTGTGCGGATTTCTCACAGGTAATAATGTCGTGCAAAGATCCATATGGATTTTAGGCTCTCGTAGCGATGTAGTTGAGAACTCAGGTTTGCTAGATTTGCTAAGATGTTGGGAGACTTCAATATGTGATCTGTAACCGGCATTTCTTGACAGCGCGTCAGTCCGATCTTCTAGGGTGAGGATATCTTGACCCTTGAAAATGGGAATGACACGTTGTTCCGAAACGTCTGTAAAAACTTACTCACTGACGCCGCGCAACACGCAAGAAAATCGAAGGTTTGGGCCTAAACCATTTTTAACCTTTTAAATCCTAGCGGTAACTTTACATACCTCCGGTTTTACCATTCACAAATTCTATGCTCTGCCCACATTGCGTTTATGTGTTTTGTACGGATCTCAGAACAAACAGCAACTTTTGCCTTATAAAACATTAAGAGATTGGTTTTTATAACCGAAGTGGAGAGTGTTTACAGCGCGGTACGCACTGAGTCCTTATATAAAACAGATACGCTTCGTCTTTAAAGGGTTAAACAGAGAGCTCTTAAAATGCAGCAACTACAAAATAATAAAAATTATCGAGCGCCTTCACCGTCACCATCCACAAGCCTTCTTTTTGTAATCTCACTAAAGTTCCATTCTTAACGCCTCTACTGTCAATCGAACCCAAGCCATCCGTCAATATCTAATTACACGATTGACTGAACTGACACGGATTTGTCTAATGGAAACAGACGGGTGTTAATCCAAATGGGGGGGATTCATTCTTTGTGCAGAGTAACATTGCATCTGTTACAGCAGAGCAACAGCGCGGTGGGGGTCACGTCACAGTGATTAACTTCCTTATCAGGATTACTGCTCTGCATAACAGGGGTGAGAAGACTTGAAATCGAGAAACGTTTGGCTTTCTTTAATTCACTTACATCACTCGGCATATGCAGTTTTAAGCCCCTCAAGAGAAAGTCACTTTTGACACTGTTTACTCTCTGACGCATACTTAACATTTTAAAGCCTAGCGGTAACTTTACGTACGACCAGGTTTAACATTAAAAAATTCTACGTGGTGCCCACATTGCGTTTATGTGTTTTGTACGGATCTCAGAACAAACAGCAACTTTTGCCTTATAAAACATTAAGAGACTGGTTTTTGTAACCGAAGTGGAGAGTGTTTACAGCGCGGTACGCACTGAGTCCTTATATAAAACAGATATGCTTCGCCTTTAAAGGGTTAAACTAAACGTGTATTTTATTTGGTTATGGAAGCTGATAGGATGTCTTAAAACAGGGAACCACATCTCCCATAATTCAAAGTTTATTTCACGTTCTTTAGCAGCTGTATTTGACGACATTTACCAATTTTCGTACCATACAACACGTAATAACTTTTGCAATATCCATATCTTTACTATCACTTACTGTTTTCAATTATTTAACGTGTTTTCGAAGGGCGTCTTTACTAGTACATTAAGCTAAGGACAGATTTCGGTGTCCAGTACACTGACAGAGGAAGTCCGTTCTGCATACCCGCCATGAACACCGTTTTTGATAGAATTACCCTATGCTTATTTACAATTTGTTAATGAGCACACAAAGTTGGTTTTAAATAATTCAGAATAATAATGATTTAGTTCAATCTAAAACAGGTTAATTAATTAATTAATTAAAAGATGAAACAGAATCTAACAATTTTATATTATGTAATAGAATGTATGTTTTGTTAATGTATACGAGCGGCCCGCAAAACAAACAGGACAGACAAAATGATGGACTGTAAACAGAAAGCAACTCCGTGCTCCAGCATACAGTTAACACTACTGATGATATCTCGTGTTCTGAATACTAAATGAAAACTGGCATATTTACTGTATCCTCCTAGTTCTAACAGGTTTCAGCTAACGTACTTTTTCTTGATATATTAATAATTTTCTTCATCTGTAACTTGAATTATAAAAGCTTATAATGTAGCTGAAGAAGAAATTTTTAATGGTATTCAGACGATCAGTCGTTACCAGTCTTCAGGTTTTCACGGTCTTGGCTTTGAACACGCCCACCCCCGGTGGCTGCGCGGTCTAAGGCGTGGGTCTGCTGCCGCCCGATTGCTGGGATTGCGGTTTCGAATCCCGCCCGCGTCATGCATGTCTATCTCTTGTAAATGTTGTGTGTTGTGCAGGTAGAGGTCTCTGCGACGGGCTGATCCCTCGTCCAGAGGAGTCCTACCGATTGTGTTGTGTGTGTGTGTGTGTGTGTGTGTGTGTGTGTGTCACTGAGTGTGATCAGGTGCAACAATAACCCTCTACACCTGCAATGAGTGGGTAGAAGAGGTCAGACTGGGAAAGGAGCAAAGTGTTGTAAGACCCCGTTTCTTGAGATGTGACGCCGCTTTGTGGGTAGTCCGATAATCCTTATGGTCAGGAACAGATTGTCCAGTCATGGTGTCGTGTCCAAGAAAACCAGAATCCTTACGATATTATTCCATAGAAGTGCTGGTGAAGCACAGATATTAGTTTGGGATGAAAAATTAACTTTTTGTGACTTTGTGCTTAAGTGTGACTGTATGCGTAATAAATAGTGAGACGCTGGCAGGATTACTTGAAAACTCTACGTGAAGAACTTGAACCATTTTTGTGTTTTTTAATCTATTCGTGCTGTAGACGTAACTTGGGGGGGGGGGTGCAAGGGGGGCAAATGTCCTTCCAATATTTTTTCTACCCAAGGATGTTTTTTGTTGCTACTGAGTTGAGGCGGGGAAAGTAAAAATAGAAATATTTTCTGAACGAGTATTTCGGTGGTGTGAAGACAAAGGATGAGAAACCTGCTTCTTATGGGACGCAGAATAGACGCATGATCGATTTGCCTCCCGCCCCAGTATTATTAGCCACGTTATGCCTGTGTTTCATACCATTAGAATTCCGGACGTTGATATTCTTTCAACATACCAATCAGAATGATTATTCATACAAATCAGTTAAAAAAGACAGTTCGTCCCGCAACATAAGAGATCAGTGGTTTCAATTCCACCCTTCTCTCTATGGCAGTTTTGCTCGCACGAGTGCCATCCGGTTACAAGTTTGCAGGTCCATTGTGTCGTCACTTCCCCATGATATATCGCATGGTTCCGTCGACACTTCCTGTGTCCACTGACTACTTCCTGAAACTCCGTTATACAGCGCCGCCCGACAGTTGAGTGTCGGAAGCTGTTTCCATGGTGACCCTTGTTATTTATTGACCTTGTGCAGTTACTGTGACGAACAGTGAAGTATATATGTGCATTTTGGTGTTAATAAAGCTTTGTTCGGTAATTCTCACTGTAGAAGATGGCTGTGGAGTAGCTCACAATGACCTTATCATCTGTCGCACGTGACTTCCGGTTTATTCAGATATAATGATGGAAATTTGTCTAGCAGTACAATGTAGTGTTTCTAGTCCCACTGTATTTTTACAGTGGCTATAGCTCCTGCTGTATTTCGGATAAATATGGGCACCAGATGTATTATTTTCCGAGTGTCTGTGCTTAATTTGAAGGACCGCGATAGCGTTGTCGGTATGTAGACTCTCTACAGGCTGGGGGGGGGGGGCTCGAACTCCGGTGGAGTCAAAAGATTTGCTGTACTCCAAACCACCCAGACCGGCCTTGGGGCCCACCGGGTCTCTTTCCCGGGGGTGAGGCGGCCAGGACTTGGCCTTAACCACCCACGTCCATTTAGTGCCAGGGTTATGCATGAGTAGAGCTGTGCCTCCAGTTCCCTTCTGTGCCTCCACTGATATGTGACGGGGCGACCTTTGCCTTTACCTGTGGTTAATCTGAGACCAACTCTTCCAACGCTGTAACCCCATTTAACTGATTGAGATGGCGTGATTGGTTTTGGAGTAAATGGGACCATTCGGCGGGCCAAAACTTAAGGGCAATTGTGTCGTAGTGCTCACCCCTTCTACCTACTCACAGTAGGTGTCGAGGTTGTTTATTTTCATTTGATCACACTCAGACACACACCACAGTCGGTAGGACTCCTCTGGACGAGGGATCGGCCCGTCGCAGAGACCTCTACCTGACAACATAAACACTGTACAAGAGACAAACATCCATGTCCCCGGTGGCATTCGAACCCACGATCCTAGCAAGCGCTCGGTCGCAGACCTACTCCTTAGACCGCGCGGCCACTGGGATCGGCAGGGCAATTTTTCTGTAGTATATACTAGCATGAGACACGTTTAAATCTGTTCAAAAAATAGATAGAAACAGAGGTTGTCAAAAGTATCCGATATCAGTAACTTCAAGAGGTCTGGAGACAGCTACATTTATAATTCCAAATAGCGCGACAGCCCCTAGGGGGCCAGGGCCTGCGCAGCATCGAGGCTTCACGATCACACTCAGACGCACCAGACTAGGTAGGACTCCTCTGGACAAGTAATCAGCCCGTTGCAGAGACCTCTACTGAGAACACACAACACTCACAAGAGACAGACATCAAAGTCCCTGGTTGTATTCGGACCCACGACCCCAGCAAGCGAACGGCTGCAGACCCACGCCTTAGACCTCCGGGCCACTTGATCAGCGCTACATTTATAGAGTGATTCTGAAATGAATGAGCCTAGGTTGTCCTGTGCTGAATAAACCCTTTAAAGACGAAGCATGTCTGTTTTATATAAGGACTCAGTGCGTACCGCGCTGTAAACACTCTCCACTTCGGTTATAAAAACCGGTCTCTTAATGTTTTATGAGGCAAAAGTTGCTGTTTGTTCTGAGATCCGTACAAAACACATAAACGCAATGTGGGCACCATGTAGAATTTTTTAATGTTAAACCTGGTGGTACGTAAAGTTACCGCTAGTCTTTAAAAGGTTAAGCACCACGTTGTAATGGAGTATGGAGGATGTAGTGGTATACGTCCACTCATTCGTAACCTCGGCACTGTGTAACAACAAATGGCCAGATTCACGTCAAATCTTCTTGTCTCTGGCAGAAATGCTTCCACCATCGGTGTGGTCTTGCCAGGGGACTGTTTCGGCACCTGAACTTGTCTAGACGATGAGACGAAGAGAAAAGCCCCTGGCCCGCCAGCGATCGAACACCTTTCCACAGCCCCGATTGTTTATTTTGAAATATCTGGCGCGGTCCTCAGAACCTCCTGCTGGGTAACAACGAATAAACTGTCTAGTTTTGTGACCAACAATTTTCGCTTTATTTGTGATAAATATTTTCCCCCAGGTTGAAATATATTCAATGAGCGTAGAGACTTGTTTTTTTTTTATTTGCAGCATTTTCAGTGACCGGCAATCGCCTTTCCCTCTAAACATGACGGTTCCTGTCCAACGATGCTTCTGTAATCTGCTTCCAGGGGCTTACACCCCATTCAGTGTGGACTGCAGCACTTAGGCACACCGGGCCGTAATTCTCGTATTGTACTATACTAATCCGATCAATATGGCTACAGTCAGAGCGAGGATTAATACAAAAATATATAATGCTGCTACACTACAGAATACTTTGTTTTCAATGTTAACATTGTCGAACCGAGTTTTGATTGCAAACTGTAGATCGAGATTGCACTGCTTACCCGCGATACGGGATAGCTCAAGCGGTATATTGACTAGGCTATAGGTTGGAGACTCTGACAATAGTGCCTCACACATGAGGCTTGCTAGTAGTGCCCTCTGTTAGGCGTAACTGTCACAAAAATAGGGATACCGTCAAGAGGTAATACATCCATTATTGCTTGCGTGATTTATCGCTTATGATGTAATAATCTGTTGGTACTGTAGTTATTACAGAAAATATAGGGTTTAGGATTAATTTCACGTAAACGAGAGTGAAAACATAATACTCCAAACGAGTAAGTGTTTTTAAAAATGTAATATTAGGTGTTTTTATACGTCATTACTGGCCTAGGTATTACAGTTCATTGCAGAAATTTGTTGCTGCAAAGGAAGCAAAAAACCAAACATTATCACTACGTAATATAAGAAAAAATTTATCCATATTTATGCCTTTAACGACTCTAAGTGCAGTTAGCAGATATTCCTGGGAGGTTAATAGACTTTAGATGGTCAAGAAATTAATTCTGTGTCTTGGCAGATGTATTACCAGGATCTTGAAACTGTAAGAAAAGGAGGAAATCAAAGAAGCAACAAAGAAAAGACACAAAACAAGGATAAAATCGGAAAAGTGAAACAAAAGTATTTGGTTCTGATGGTTCTTTGTGGTAGTTTTCGTGTGTATGTTTAACGACACTGTCATTTGCGAAGATTAACGCAACGTCGGTGCGAGATGAATAGAATATGAGTATAGAATGTTGGCAGAATGATGCTGATACGGGAAAATCAAAGTACGCAGAAAGAAATCTGTCCTAGTGCCACTTCACCCCACCAGCAGTCTCACATGGACTGACCTGGGACTGACCGCAATGGTCAGCATTGAGAGGCCACGGACTAACCTCCTGACCCGTGGCCTGGTCCGGTTTGTAACAAACTGGCCGTTTAAGCCCAGGGATCACTGTACAAACAACATGGTGTGCCCAAAACAACACAGGAATGTACATTCAGGCGCGTTCGGGTAAGAATTGTTGGCGTGGATAAATAATAAGTATTACATATTCTGAGTGTGTGTCTGTAGCCTTAGTTATCCAGCATGCAAAGCGCATGCGCCATATTGTATTGTCATGTGGCCTGTCTGGCTGTACTATATTTTACCACACGATCTCATAAACGGCACGATTTTGTGACAAAATGTTTTCGGAATAAAATGTGTGATTTTCCCTACAAAATTTGTCTGAAACTTTTCTCATTTTAAGAGAAATTTCGCGAGATAAGGTCATAAGCGTACACAGGTCTTCACGCAAGTTAGGCCTACGCGTCATTGTCACATTTTAAAGAAAACTGAATTTTCTCGACAAACTTTCGAAAAATACTCAGATATGAAATTTCATTAAAATCCGTCCAGTGGGAGGGGAGTTGTTCCACGCTGACGGATAAACAGACAGACAGACGTGACCAAGGTAATACTCGTATTCGTGTTTCACAATTTTGCGAAAGCCCCTAATAACTTCATTTTACGCAAACGCTGTGCTGAGGTTCCATATTATTACCACAATAAATGTTGGTTGTTGTTTTGTACAGCATTCACTGATTTGCTTTTTATGAGGTGTAAACTGAAATTCTGTCAGTTAGGTGCATGTCAGTTGAAAAGGTTAACCCTTTAAAGACGAAGCGTATCTGTTTTACATAAGGACTCAGTGCGTACCGCGCTGTAAACACTCTCCACTTCGGTTATAAAAACCAGTCTCTTAATGTTTTATGAGGCAAAAGTTGCTTTTTGTTCTGAGATCCGTACAAAACACATAAACGCAATGTTGGCACCACGTAGAACTTTTTAATGTTAAACCTGGGGGTATGTAAAGTTACCGCTAGGCTTTAAAAGGTTAATATTATAAAACATATACGTAACGTAATTGGCACGTTCGCTCTCGTTTGTTTAGTTAATTACAGAATTTAATATCTAACGACGTGTAAATTTCACGTGTATTGAATTGTCGAAGTGCCTTTGCACACTTTGTGTCTCTTGTCAGACATGCGCGTTTAGACGCTTATGCTTGCGTCGTCTTCAGTGTGCACACTGAGGTTGATATGTTTGTGTGTTAAACGACGTAAAATATTTAATGTGTTCCATGTCCGTGCACTATATTATACAAAAACACTAATCACCAACAAATGCACAAAGAGAGTTTTATCATCAATCGTAACACACTCCTACATGTTTCGACCCTGCTGGGTCATCTTCAGGGAGAACTTTTTTGTTATTGGGCCCGGACCGCGGAGAGTTCCCGCCTCCAAAAACAACGCAGTTCGCAGTCAACAGCACATTCTCATTCAACTATAAAGTGCAACCTTAGTGTAACGGTAATAAAAAGTTCTCCCTGAAGATGACCCAGCAGGGTCGAAACATGTAGGAGTGTGTTACGATTGATGATAAAACTCTCTTTGTGCATTTGTTCGTGATTAGTGACGTAAAATATATGAAACCATTTGTACCATTTTTTTTTAAATTTTGTTACATTACAGCCACGCTGTGTGTCAAATTTAAAGTTGAGGATGGAGAGAAAGCCAGTAAAAGAGGATAAGGGGGCTCATTTCTTTTTTCTACGACAGTTTTTCGATACATTTTTCGCTGTGACGGTGTTTGGTTGAGTTACATGCAGGTGACGTTCCATAACGCTTTCAGAACTCCTTTTGGCCTTGCGTGTAATGTGCCCGTTGTTCGATTTCGACGTTAACTAAAATTCAAACGTCAGAAAACCTAAGTGAACTTCCAATTGAGCTATCAAATACGAAAATCCACTCAACATTCCTCGAATTTTATATAAGAACTGACGGGCAGACATGGCGATTCTGATATAAGATCGGCATTTTCTTGTACCATTTTATTCAGAAGCGCTAAATATTTACATACGAGGAGGTCTCATGCCAGATTTAGAC
>BLKM01011722.1:0-10398 GCA_013340265.1 Coptotermes formosanus | reverse complement strand
ATACATACATACATACATACATACATACATACATACATACATACATATGCACCAACCCCGCTAAACATATTCCGTGAAAATTACTGGGTACATGCGCATTCGACTTCAAGGTTAACTGGATTTTTGCGTTCGCAATACACAAGAATGGAACAAGAGGAACGTTCTTAATACCAATCCAACGGAAACATGTCTATGACTCCCTAACCTAACACAGTAGGTACAAAGACAGTTTTAGTTTATTTTCGGAAATGGAGAAATATTTAAAGCGTGTAATCTGCGCACATCCCTTGTACCCTTCTTGCATAAAAGAATCTTTGTTTGCGTTGCTGTTAATGCACTTCAGAAGTGTTAATTTCGTAATTTACGGTCTAATTTGACTCCGATGGCAAAGTCCGTACCTGATACTGCCACTCTCCCAATTTTCGAATAAATTATGGAAAATAACTTGAAATGTTAGGTCCTTAGGGAAGAGAACTACCTTAGAATACAAGCGTAGATCCCGCAGCAAAAAAAGTAGAGCGTCCTGATAGCGTCCCGAGACGTAATTGGTCGGACGCTTTCAGTCAGGTTTTAAAGTCGGAATAAAATATCACAAATAGTCCGCCAAACGACCACTTGAATAATTCTAGTTTTACGAAATTGTTTACGCAGAGTCGTGGAAGTCGTGAGGGAACGCATACAGTCACAGCAACGAATGCAGCTTGTGTCCGCGTTCCTTCGTATCGTGAACTGCTGTCTACCGCGCGTTCATCTAAAGCATCCTCTAATTTTAACCTTTTAAGGCCTAGCGGTAACTTTACATACCGCCAGGTTTAACATTAAAAAACTCTACGTGGTGCCCACATTGCGTTTATGTGTTTTGTACGGATCTCAGAACAAACAGCAACTTTTGCCTTATAAAACATTAAGAGACTGGTTCTTATAACCGAAGTGTAGAGTGTTTACAGCGCGGTACGCACTGCGTCCTTATATAGAACACATACGCTTCGTCTTTAAAGGGTTAATCCCTGAATGGCTACATCGAACAGTCTTGCATGCAATTTGACGACTGTAGGCGCCTCGCAGTTTCATGGTTTGCGTGAGAATAAATAACTGGTACAAGTAAAGGTTACGCGAATAAAACTATAATTTACCGAGATATAAATTACCAAGATCAACTCATACACAACACGAGAGTACGAGTTGGTTGTGGTAGTATATGTGAAAATATAAGTACACGGTATGGAGAAATCTAAATTTGTAATTTAGCCATTTACGTGCTGCTTTTGTGTTTTAAGACGTTTCATTTTTTTTCGTATATTTCCATGGTCACAAAAATGCCATTTTTGAAAGGCCGAAAACGGATTGCCTTCCAGCATTCCTTTCTCCTTGTGGTCAGCATAAGCGTAACTTGGCTAATAACAACGGAGGAAAAATTGACCATGGGTAATAAGAACTTCATTTTACAGAGGAGTCAAATTTGAAAGAGGGAAAATTGGCCCCACGAAACGCAAGTTTTTCATTTTTCTGTCTATTTTTTATTTGTCATTATTCAATTCAGTAACCAAAAAGAAACTATTCCTAGGGTGAAAAATAATGGGGGACATTTGCCCCCTGTTGCACCCCCTCGCAAGTTACGCATATGGTTTTCGGTTATTGAAAACCAGTTTTTGTATAAGCTTCTTCCATTCTTTCAAAACATTTATCGCTCTAGTATTAAATAATAACAACAACAACAACAACAACAACAACAACAACGACAGGTCTCGTCATTTCCACAAATTAGGAACTCTGGGCTACTTTGTTATGGGAATTAATTCCGAGCGAATGAACAGCTTTGCACGCCGTTGGATTACTTTTATGGAGAATCTATTGGTCGCAGGTCCATAATTTTCACAAGACAAAGCAGAACATCAAAGAAACAATGTCTATGCTCATAGCGGAATTCGAAGTCACGGTCTAAATACACGCGGGTCCTGAAAATGTGCGTGCCTTGAACCGGCATAAGCTACAATTTGCATTAAGTAGCTAACATAACGAGATGACACGGAGTATGAATCAGTAACAAACACAAGACCATTTCTATGTCACTTTTCTTCTTAAAAGAACCAGAAGTAAGTTTTTGAGATCACCTGCTGCCGGTACGTGTATGTGTCTGTGTGCCACAGTTTCAACTTTTGACGTAGTTGATCGTTTGTTACAAAACTTGGTATGAAAGTTACACCGTTGAAAAATACCCTAACGCAGGACCTTTCAATTTTCTCAATTGATAATGCCAATATGGCAGACGCGCGAACTTGCTAGGCGGAAGCGAGATTAACACCATTTACTTTAGAGACATGAAACAATTCGTGGCAATATAACTTGGAAAAATATGCAACTTCCTTAGGGTAATATTTTTATAGTGTGTAAAAGTGCAGTGTGATGACCGCGCGCCCTTCTTCTCAAGCTTTAGTTTGGTGGGTATAATTAACGAAACACTGGCGCTCGGCGTAGGAAATTTGGTCCACAGAGATAAACTGCAAGCACATCCATACTTCATAGGTTGAATATTATTTGCAAGTCAACGTGGCGACATTGCGTAACTTTTAGTTTACATGCAAATAATCTGACACGCATAAAATCTGTAATTTCTAATTAGTTCTTCAAAAAACTAAATTAAAACGACAGTAACGAGAACGAGCTACTAATACCATTATAGGACTAGAAATTTATGCAATAAGAAAATCGGTTTTATGAGTTTTGCTCGGAACTTCTTTTGTGTCACGAGAGTAGCTACTAGTGAAAGTGCAGCTTGCTCCTGAGAGCACTGACATTAATCTAGGGAGAAAAAACCGCCCACGCGTCAACTGCAGAGACAAATTAGATACTTAATTTAAAGATACATAATTAACTTAAACGAGAGGTAAAAACTACGAAATGTCAAGCCGCACGAATGCATTGTTAATGCGCGTCATGCCGGTCGTATTTTCTGCACCACAAGATTTGTGAGACGTAATAAACAGGTTGGCCGATCCAAGTGGCCGCAAGGTCTAAGGCGTAGGCCTGCGGCCGAGCGCTTGCTCGGAACGTGGGTTCAAATCCCACCGGGGGCATGGATGTTTGTCTCTCGTGAGTGTTTGTGCTGTCAGGCAGAGGTCTCTGCGACGGGCCGATCCCTCGTCCACAGGAGGCCTACCGACTGTGGTGTGTGTCTGAGTGTGATCAAGTGAAAATAAAAAACCTCGACACCTACTGTGAGTAGGTAGAAGATGTAAGGACTACGAAACGAAAAGAAACGAAACGAACAAACATGTTGAAGGAATATAACAGAATGCCATAACAATTAAAATAAAACCTGATCAAAGGATTTTTTGTCTCGAAAAAGGACGAAGTTTAAATGCCAATAATTTAAAGATTGTAGAACTACGAGTATTTCGGTCATCATTACTTAATACACAGTATTTACAAACCGTGAAGTTATAAACTCATGTGGCAAGAAGCTTCGTTTAGTTATCAGTAAAGAGACTTCGCTAATCTTCACGAGTGTCTATATAGGATACACAAATTCGGAAATGTATAGTATTATTTTCCAAATAAGCTGAAAAATTGAAATAGTTTCGGAAAAAGTGTACTGGACACGAATAAAGTGTGTGCTTAATTCTTATCTACAACTTTAACTCGGAATATCCATCGCTCGATAAATATTTTGCGATTTCTCCTCGAGATTGGCGCAGAAATGGATTGACGTCTTCATGCAAAGCAGTCGTTAAAAGCGACCGAACTGAATTAAAATAGAAATAACTAGACAAATTTTATGAGAATTCCCCAATATGAAATTTAATCGAAATCCGTTCAGCAGTTCTGAAATTGTTTCATGCGTACAGACGGATGGAAGGAGCGATTTAATACGAGCTCAGTGAACATACCTACAAAGACCAATAAATAATAAAATATATTATGAGTTCAGTACACTATAAATACAATTGCCTCATAGGGCTGTACTTTCAGCACTTATAAGTAAACACCGTGGGGACGCACAGTACAATATGAAACAGATGGCTCTTTATTTTGTTGATCACCGCTGTCGTTACTATCCGTTTCGTAGCATGTAGCTGCCAGATAGAGCGTATGGCCAGTAGTATTGGCCTGTGTCCAGTTAATTCCTACACAGCGCTTTGTTCCCATTTGTTTTCTGTTGTGTGTTTATTACTGTTAAATCACGCACTTACAGACAATTAACATTTAACGTGGAGGCTTATGTTTCCTCAGTCAGTAGCGCGTGTATATGGCTCAATTACATAGCGTAGGACGAGTGTTCTTCCATCTGCCTGAAATCATAGTTCAAATAATGGGATAGAAATGTCGAAGCTATGATTTGGCAACACAGCGAACTTTGTAAATCTGTATGTGTTTTGGCAGGACGGCCGCCACTCATTCAACTTCTTACTCGAATCCGACAGTAGTAGCTTTGTCTGAATTCGTGGTATGGATTTCAAGGCCGAGGCTTTAGATGTAACCCGCCACTGTCTACGCCTATCGTATGAAGAATACTTTTTATGTCTCATTTGCAGCTTGAAACGCAATACACAGACGTTATAATAAGTGGATAAACGTCGAAACTCCCCCCACCTGAAATCGGTGGCCCCCGTGTTTCGTTGGCCTTGAGTCAAAAGAAGTGGTTGTTACATGGAAACGTCTTCACCACTTCCACAGTGCTGCTTCAAAGGATGTGGACTGAGAAGCAAGAGTTCTGATACGTGATCATATGCGGTAAGTTCTTTTATATTTGTCTAGATGCTTACCTAAGTATAACAGTCACACTTGTAGGTCAAATTTACACAATTCTTATTTAATATGGTATATTCCCAAGTAGTTGCCGACCTCGTATCAAAATTTGTAATTCTAGCCAAGCGGTAACGGAGACGATTACCCAGATGAAGGCTAATCATGGTTACAGTGTAACACACCAGTCACTAATATTGTCATCCCACGCTGTAAGACGGCATACTGGAGAAACCACAGACGGAGTAATGGTAACGCGCTAGACCCGTACTTGGTTGGTATTCTGCTCGCATCCCAACCGGGAAACAGGCTTTCTTGGTTTCACTCAGTCCATCCAGGCAAATGCCATGACTGTACCTCAATCAGACCAAGACCGGGTCCTTCCAAATCCCATCCAGTGTCACTTAACAGCCATCCTACAATTCGACGACACACTCTATAGTCTGAAATACTAGCGGCATCGTGAAATACTGCAAATCACAAAAGAATATAATATATATATATATAGTAAATACATTTTTAAGACAATGTGACGGGAAATATTTCGAAATACACCGAACGGCAGGCGCGCGCACATAGACGGGAGCTGCTGGGCTGCAGAACCGCTCTCCGCGATCGAAAATAAAAAAACGCAGGTTTTGTAGACACGATTATATCAGAAGTTTTGCGTGATTTACCCATCAGCCGAAATCAGCCACTCGAATCCGCTGATGACTAGTATGTTGGAGTTTTTAAAAATAAAATAAAAACTTCAAAAGTCTTGGATGAACTAGAAAACAAGAATATTAGACTTTGTGATTTCAATTACGTGACAGAGTCATAGAATATGCAGCTATCCTTACATGTATACAAATGCAGTCGCGAGCAATGTTATGTTGCAGTTATATTTATGACATGGTTTTTGTAACAAAGTTTTAAAACTCAAACATAAATCATATATAGGCTCAAGGTCAGCTCCCCCCCCCCCCCGCAGGAAGAGTGGGGGGTGTGCGCCGTTTGAGGGAACAAATCCCTGTGACAGCTTAATAATAAAAGTTGCCCTTGATGTGGTGAATTTTTGGGTTCCGCACGCTTGGGCTTTGACGGCTTAAAAATAGGTTGCTAAGCTAAGCATACAGTAGAGTGCGCGACAAGACGTTCGAATTCAACCCAGTGGTACACTGGCAAGACTTTGTGATTTTCGAATTACCACATCATAACACAAGCACCTATCGGCACAAAATTTGTAGATGACACAAAGATGTCAAGGTGCAGTGATTCATCAAACCAAAATATTTCGTGATTTACCTGCGTTTTGTCTTCCATTTTAAAAATAAAATCATGTATATAGTACGATAGTAGCCTACGCCGACATGCCTCCTAATGCGAAGAGTTTCCCAAAGTTGCAAATTCGGAAATGTACACGTGGCTTTCGGTTTAATCATCTCGACAGCCGGAAGACATGGAAAAACTGGTTACAAAGCGCGCGTATCATTCTTCTCTACAAAATTTCTCTCTCTCTCTCTCTCTCCCTCTCTTTATGATAAATGTAGCAAGATTTGCTCGAGATGCGCGCAGAAACCATCGTCTGACCAGAACGACAATTTTAAGTGGCTTGACAAATTTTTTGTGTAACTCCTCAGCAAGGGCGCATGCAAACGGGGGGGGGGGGGTCTGCCGGGCTGCAGCCCCCAACAAATACCCCAAAACCGAAATTTAAAAAACACAGCTTTTGTAGATATTATGATATAAAAAGTTTTACGTGATTTCCCCTTCAGCTGAAATCAGCCACTGAAATCGGCTGATGATTAGTAGATTAGAATTTTGAAAAGTAAGTTAATAAAATTTAAAAAAAAACAAGAAGATAGGACACTGTGATTGAGTCATGGAACATGTAGTTATATTTGTATGTGTATAAATGCAGCTGCAGACAGTGTTATGTTATACGCATGACATGATTTTATAACATAATTTTTAAAATCAATCATAAATTATATATAGCCTCAGGGTCAGTACACCCCCCCCCCCCCTCCGCAATACACAAGGAAAATTTCTGGGTGCACAGCTGCTCCTGAGTGTCACACTTTGTAAAAATTCTGGGTGCACAGCTGCTCCTGAGTGTCACACTTCGTAAACATTCTGGGTGCACAGCTGCTCCTCAATTGTCACACTTCGTAAAAATTTTTTCAGCAGTTCTCAAGATGTTTCATGGGTACAGACAGCCAGAAGGATAGGATTATTTTGTAGGTGATCTGCAGGATTGTGCAGGGGCCAAAAAGTGCTCTCAGTCTCTTAATTATGATTTGCTGCAGATGTATGAGCTGTATTCTGAGATCCTGTATGAGATCCTCAACACTGTTGGATGTGATGCCACAACAAAGGGAGGACGTGAAGCTTTGGTGTTCTATCTGCAGGAAGCCTTCAATATTGACAGTGACAAGCATGCCCTTCTGTTGCAAAAAATCAAAGAAAGGAAGGTAAAATTAACCATGTGTAAAATGGTTTATCTTTATACTATAAATAATTCGGTCAATTAAGCTCTGCACCACAAAAAATTATAAGTCAGGAATTCAATCTAACAGGCATATATGAGGTTCTTGTCAATGCTGATGATCCTGATTTATTGGGAGCAACAAGTTATAAATAGGATACCATAATCAAGAACACATATATTCTATAAACATGAAGAAAGTGGTTTGTCCAGAAGTAACTCCAGAGAAAAATGATTAAATATGCCTGTCCCATCACAGCCAGCAGGGCAAAACCATGCAATGTATATGTAAAGAAGGGTTGTACTGGAACAGTATGGATGGAGATTAAATTCTGCTAAAAAACTTTAATGTAAAAACCCCTTATCACTAATTTGACTGATATACTTCCAGTAATGTTGGAAATGAAATAACTGCATCAGGGATCAGCAGCACACAGGCCACATGTGACCCTGCTTCTATTTCATGCAGCCCATACATGCCTGACATCAGCTCAGAAATTTTGATTTGTGAACCAAGAAATTAAAAAGAAAAATTGAGAACTGAATAAGTTATTGTAATCTCAAACTGCACACTGCCGACTGCAAAAGAAGGATAGTAAATTACGGACTCTGAATTTTTGAAGTGCTGTTTGTTAAGTGTAGCTAAAGAAATGCATCCAGACTTGAAAAAAGTTTCCAGCATGTTTGACGTCATCTGTCATGTCATTTGCAGAAATTTCCCATTTAACTCATTATCCAAATATTGTACACAAATGGACCATGTTATGGGTTTTAAAGTTGAATGCAGCCTGCACATTCCAAAAGGCTTCTGACCTCTGAACCAGATGGGTTGGATGATGGTAGAGAAGAATTTCATTCCCATTATGCATTCATCCCAAGTATTACACTATACAAACAAGTCAAAACAATGATATTTGTTGTGGACAGCCATCATGAATTTGTGTAGTTCTTAAGGATATTGTAGTTCATAATTTTGAGAAGAAGATGCATTAAGACAATGCACTAAAAACACAGACATATCTTATACTTAACTATACTGTGCAAGCTCCATCCATCTCTGCAGTAACCACAGTTTCCTCAAAACTTACAGTTTCTTGTTGCCCATGTACATGCATATTCCCAGTCTTACAGCCACCATGTATTCAGTTAGAATACCCTGGTTTGTCCTGTGTGACAGTAGCAATATAGACAGAATATGTAAGACATCTGTAAATTTAAGACTTTGCATGTTAATGTGTGTGTGTGTGTGTGTGTGTGTGTGCACGCGCGTGTGTATGTGTGCGCATGCATGTGCGCACACGTGTATATTCCTACTGCAGAAACGAACCATATTTTGATTCATAATGTAACCCATATAATCAAAACCCATGCCCATAAAACTATTTTAATGTTGGGATCATGTTGGTACAAATGGAAAATTCCTGGAGTTGTTCTCAAAATATACAAGGTCTGAATCACTGCTGGAGCAATGGTAGCGCTGACACAGGTTTTCTGGAGCTTTCTTTGTTTCAACCAGGCAAATGGTGAAGTATTTTCTCCTTTTAATCCTTTACCTTCCTCTCTTAACACCTTTTTATCTTCCCTACTTTGTCACCTATCTTTCTTTGTTTTTTCTTTCTTTCTTTCTTCTCTTTCTTTCTTATTCTTAATTGTGCTCAATTAAACTGTGATGAATGTCTTATCCTCTTTCCAGGCACCAAGTGCTTTCCTGAATGTTGAAATAATTGAAGCCAAGAACTTGACACCTACAGATCCAAATGGTATGTTATGTATCTATGTGACAGTAAACTATTACAAATGGAGCTGAAGACCTTGGTGAAAGCAAAACAGCTTACACGTCAATCCAGCAGGCAGTGACAACATCAATGAGAAGATATGAATTAACACATTTAAAACTGAAATTAATCAACATTAAACATAACAATTCAGTTTCTGCCTCACAGAGAAAAAACCCTCAATTATATAGAACGATCAATTAATGTACACTTTGTGGGCAAAATACAGAGTTTCTGAATACTGCAGCACATGTTCCATATAGTTACCACTGGCTTTTAAAAGTTAGTGAAACATAAATAAATAAATGCGTCAGGAAGTAAATTAATTAGTCAGTCAGCTAATTTGTTCCTTTTGGTGTTTGCTGCAGGACTTAGTGATCCCTTTTGCATCTTGTACCTGACTTCTGCCATTACTGAGCGCCATACTACATCTATCAAACCAGAAACACTGCATCCAGTTTGGGAAGAATGTTTCACACTGTGAGTTTATTGTACATAGCCATTCTCCATTTTTCAAAATCTACTAAATATACTACAGAAAATAACTAAGAAACCCCACAACATATTCAAAATAACTATTTTGGTGGATCCCAATGCAGATGAGTCCTGTACAGCTAATGACTTGTGAGATTCTAAACCATGGCATTTTTCATGAAATTTTAATATTAGAAAAGTGTGCCTTATTATTGTCAACTGTCCCCGTACATGCCATCCACCTCAAGCTAACAATTTTTTTTACTGAACAGGTGCCATAAGCAGAACTGTGCACAGGAGTAGTCATGTGGTGAGGTGCAATGGCTTCACAAACAAAGACTGTGAAAGCACAAGTCTGGACTTTTATTTATTTTGAAGATAATCATACCATGATAAGACTAATCGGTTTCAAGCTGTTAAAACAGTATATACCATCAGAGGCCTGTTGAATCCTCTTGCTTACATGTATGTTTCCATATGGGTAGTTGGAATGAGCAATTTTTACTTATTTCCCTAATAGTTATAAAGAGGTATGCAAATTAAATATTGCCTAACACATCACATTTACTCACGGCATCAAACTTGCAACACATGGGATGAACTCTATTATTAGTGTTCCTGTTTTGTATTTTATATATTGTTTTGTTTTATGCAGTTAAACTGAGAGTCAGTCTAAATTTCACACACTTCCTTCATGTTTATATCTTAAGTTATGATACAGCATATCAATGAGGTGTAATACAACACAGATTAGGAGGATTATAAAAGAGCATGTTTTAAACTGATTCATTTCCTACTTGTTGAAAACTTTATTGAGATGGTCTCCTTCGTCTCCACAGTAAGGATTTGTGATTATCTAATGCAAGCAATACCATGTGTCTGTGTCTTCATGTATGTATGTATGTATGTATGTATGTATGTATGTATGTATGTATG
>BLKM01011721.1:0-97361 GCA_013340265.1 Coptotermes formosanus | reverse complement strand
ATTCACTAGCTTACTACACTTTCAACAGCTCAGGTTCAAACACCAGCATGCTTAAGACTCAAGCCTTCTGGGATGTTGTGCCATGTTGAGAAGTAAAACCTGCTAACTGCGTCCTCAATCCTGACGTCATTCAAACAAGTTATACGTACTCTTGGTGGACTTCACCTGTAACACTTGTACCTGTACACCAAATTACATGGTGTCACATCCCAGAAGACTGCAATCTTAAGGCATATAGCATTTCTATAATGAGCGATATTTATCATGTCCAGTCTCACATGTGTAGGAGAAAAGGTCAATTGAAGTTGTTAAATTAATGCAATTCAGCAAAAGGTTTTCCCCCATTTAACATTCAATTATGATAATTCCCAGACACTAATGTCACATGAGTAAAACTGCTTCCATGTGTGTCAGACGACAATGAGAGCAGGAGGTAATTCTATAAGAATGGCAACTATATCTAACAGTTGACACACGTACATGTAGGTCACCTCGCGTTCCATGTGTACTTCAGAAAAGTCCATTGTCACATCCTCCTCTTTTATGTCTACATTTTCTGCCACATCTATGTCCTCCTCAACTTCTACATTGACTACTTCATTTCCATCACCATCAGATGTCAGACATGTCTCACTACATGGACCTGGTACAACCCCTAATAAGTCCGTGTACCTCTGTAAAACCACAACACCCTTATCATGCACATGTCTGCCCTGTCATTACCAGGAAGAAGAGAGTTTTATTTCAACCCATTTGCACTGCTGTTTTCTTCATTACAACAATCAAAATCATCTAACTACACAAAAACAACAACTACAACATGGATGACAACAACGATGATGACAACACCTTCGAAGCTGAGTCCTTGAGATAGTAACAGCTGGTTGACTAGTCAAGTAATTACCTGTCTTTTATGAAACTTGAAGTTATATTTCTGTGTTCACCACAGACTATCACTGGCCTCCACCCACAGGAACACAGACTCAGCTAATATTCACACTCCTGGATAATATTTAAGAATCCATTTCATATTATTCTCCTATATGCGCTTAGTAGTTGGTTGAGGCACTGCACTACAAACCATAATGCCACAGGCTCAATTCCTGATGGCGTCATTGGAATTTTTCACTGACATAATCCTTTTGGTTGCGCTATGGCCCTGGGGTCAACTCAGTCTCTAACAGAAATGAGTACCAGGAATATTTCCTGGGGGGTAAGGGTGGCCAGTGCATAGGGCTGACCACCTTACCAGCTTCATGTGCCGAAGCTCTTGAAATCTGGGAGCTTCAAACTCCCTGAACCTTTAGGGCCTGTCCAAGCCTGTAATGGGATTGCTTTACCTTACCTCCTTTATGTGCCTGCAGGGCACACAGAGGGATTTTACCTTTACCTGTACTGGTGTAATCTGCACATGTTAGCATCACTCCCACATATTTGAACTCAGGCACATTTCCAAGAATGCTAATATAATAAACTCTTCCTCTATTTTAGCAGCATGGTATCGGTGGCAATCAGTGCTTTAGATTATGCCACTGAGAGGTAAATGAAAACCGGGAAGGATTAAAAGTAAATGGGACACATCAGCTTCTGATCAAGACTGATGATTCAAATATAACACTTATCCAACCAATGCACTGTTTTTAATGTCTTTCCATTATAACACCTATAAAATTGTTACAACTTCGTCCAAGTTGTACAAAGTTGTAACAATTTTATGTTATAATGTAAGGACATTAAGAACAGCGCATTGTTCGGACAAGTGTTATATTTGAATAATAATCATGCATGGAATGAGCAATACAATACTGATGATGTTTATTTATTAGGCAAAAACCTAAGGACATGTCAAAATTTTGTGTGTCTGTCCATTCTCCATTTCACTTACCAATCATGAAGTGGTTCTTCCTTCCAGAAATTGCCAAACAGTAGTTTTGCAGATCTTTAACCTTTGGTCAAATGTCACTTTTATCTTTACACTTCTGTTTTCCTGTTCTGTTGTGTAACACCTCTACTACACAAGGCTATGATCAGCACCAAATATGGTAAAGGCATGATTCACAGTCTTATTTTGCATGATTTTGTAAGACATAATAATAAATAAGCCATATCAGTAGCATGGCTAGGAATTTTTGTCACCCAGGGCCAGCAACCACGAAGGCCACACCAAGACAATCTAAAGAATTACAAAAACACATTATTTTTTATGTACCTGTTATTTGTATCAATAATTTAAAATTTGTTTATGGCAGAAAATCAACTTTTTTATTTAAAAGATTAATTTTGTCAGCCCTTGCACTCTCCTGCCCAAGGCAGCCACACCATTTCTCCCACCCCAGCTGTGCCCTGTATCTTATTACACATGTAAAAAATTAGGGCACTATACGGTCTCACAAAATAATTTATCCTAATCTGTGCAAACCTTTGTTTACATATGTTCTCCAGGAACATAACCCAGGTGTAAATCAGGACTGCACTCTTATCACTGCACCCATGCTTTAACTGCAGCCCCCTACCACACTTGTTATCAAAAGAAAGTATCCTTATCTTCAGTATTTAGCAAATCCTGATTGGACAAAATACATGCATTAAATATGGTATGATCATGGTCTACCTAGGGAATGGAGTAAATTTTGTCAGGGCAGCCAGTCTCCTGGGTGAACCTAGGTGTCTGAATAGAAAGCACAAGTGCTAACCACTCAAATATGAGTTTCTGTGTGTGAACATATAGCCATTTATGGTTTGCCATTGACTTAGTGTGTTGGAAATGATGTGGAAAGATGCCACCATGGTCAAATTTGAGGTACTAACAAGGCTACTTGCCTAGAAAGATCGAGAGAAACCACAAACATCACTCAAAATAGCCAGTACCTGGACCAGATTCATGAAGAAAAGGGTCGTTATTTTACTTGAAAACTATTGATTCCCACTTTATTTATTGTACGGATGCAGCCTACTGCATCTACTGTGCAAAGGCATGGAGCAGGAGCAGCAAGTGACAAGGCAGCTGTCAGATAAAATAAGGATTCTGTACTACCCACATGTTAGCTATGTTACATGCCTGCTCAGACAAATTTTTCTCTATTCAATGACATTCATATCAGCCTAAAACAAGTCATTATACTGTGTTATGCCAGGACAATATCACAAGCTGCCTGAATTCTGAGATCTGCTAATCAGATTTTCCTGACAGATTTCTTTTACATTCTATGCATGTGACATAAGTATGTATTTTCTTTCCCCTGCATTAACTTCTACACCAAACTCTTTACTAGAGTTTTCTAAAAACCTAATTTCCACTCACCAGTGTTGCTGTTTCAAGTGGATCAAGTGCACAGACAGACGGACTTGATTAAAAAAAGTAGCCCCATCTGAATAATGGGGAAGTATGTCTATCATCAGACACAGACATATAACTTACCTCACATTCATCCTTTATTGGAAACAAATCTATTAGCACATTCTCCTCTTTTACAATTGTACCCTCCTCATACTTCCTTATAGCCGCTTCATTTCCATCACAAGATGGTAGAAATGTCTCACTACACAAACCAGGTAAACCTGTCGGCATATCCATGTAGCTCTGTAAAACCACCACACCCTGAGTTATGCGTGTGCTCTGTCACTACAAAGGAAGCAAGGGGATGGGGGAGGAGGGTTCATTTGACAAAAATTATAACACTGTGCAGCAGGGGTTCTTAACCTTCTCTGGGCCAAAAACCCATTTGAGAGTCTGGAGACACCTACAAACTCCTCTCAGACAAATGTATTTAAATGCACAAAATAGAGATAGTGATATTTATTGAAGTTAACAAATGTTTTTGGAGTCTAGAGGCCATAAATTACTTTGTTGCCTACATTCGTCACTGAATAAACAGCTAAATTTCAGTTACGGGTTAATGCAAATAAAGTTACAATTCTTGTCCCATCCATGTTCACGGACCGCCCTCAAATCTATTCATGGACCCCCAAAGGGTCTGTGGGCCCCACGTTAAGAACAGCTCCTATAGAGGTTTTGTACACCCTGTTACTTAAAGTTATTAAAATCACTGCTGACTACCAACTTCATGGTGCAGCATCCTTGAGGAGCTAACATTCACCTATTACAAAAAATTCCCATGCTTTTATGCAGCATGATCACTCAACTATTGTATCAATATGATTTACAACTATTGGCAAGTCAACATATGTTATTTGCTACGTACTATTTTCAACAGGATATAACACATAAAAATAGTGTGTTATTGTGTTCTCCACAGCCTGTCACTCGTTTGCACCTTCTGCCAAACAAATCTAGTCTTCATCCACCCATCATTACATCCGCTGGAGAAGGCCACTTAATATCAAAATATTTTTGTTTTTGGGTACATAATTTCAAATGTGAGACCAATAAGTACACAAACTGTGTACTTACACCACATTTACAACTCTCAAACAATATGCAACACTCAACCAACAACATACACAATATTCTTCCTTCAATATTTATATTATAACATAAAACACAATACAGTCAACCTCGGTTATAACAGATCCGAAGGGGAGTCCAAAAACTATCTGTTATAACTGAAGTCCATTATATCCGAGGTTCGGTTAAATTACTTTTTAAAATAACATTTAAATTTGTACCACTTAAGTTACACTTGTTTTCAGTTTTATCGCATATGGAAATGAACAGCTACATTTTGCACACACAAAAACACACATTACTACATTCGTGAACTCTTGATGTCACATATGGAAGCACCACACACCAAGATGCCTGAATGCTCCCCTCTGTTACGCACCTACTGTATTGTACAACGTACTCAAGATTTTTAAATCTTCCCCCCCCCCCCCCCCCCATTGGCACAACAGCCCCTCATTACCGTGGATTCACGATCACACTTAGACGCACCACACACTTGTAGCACTATACTCGACGAGTGATCGGCCCGACGCAAATACCCCTATGTGACAACACACCACGCTCACAAGAGAGACATCCATGCCATCGGTGGGATTCGAAGTCACCACAATCCTAGCAACTGAACGGCGGCAGGCCGACGCCTTACACTGCGCGGCCACTAGGATTGGCCAAAATGTTTAAATACTGTACGTATTCGTGTGGCGCAGTTGGTTGAGGCACTGCGCTGCAAACTGGAAGGCCTCGGGTTCGATCCCCAATGGTGTCACTGGAATTTTTCATTAACATAATCCTTCCGGCCGCACCGTGGCCCTGGGATCTACTCAGCCTCTAGCAGAAACAGCACCAGGAATATTTCCTGGGGGTTAAAGGCGGCCGGTGAACAGGGCTGACAAGCTTGCCACCTTCATGTGCCGACTGTCTTGTAATCTGGGAACCTCAACCTCCTGGAACCCTCTGGGCCTGTCCAGGTCTTAATGGGATAGCTTTACCTTTTTACGTATTCGCACCTGGTTGGTTGACCCATACTGACACATATCACTTCTTTGCCGAAAAATGAATTCTGTGTACGTACGGTAAGTAAAAGTCTTACAAATTCGGTACCTAAAATGTTACAAGTAAATGCGCCGAAGACAAGCCGTAATTGATTTATGACAGGGCACTCTGCCCCAAGTGCCATAAAGGTGCTCGAATATGACAATTACCGCACTTTCTCCCTGCTGCATGAATAACAGAAACAGGTAGAGACTGCCCTGCCTTATCCATTATAACAGCGAATGGTTTGACCTTGTCCTTAGCAAAGCCAAACAAACTGCAAAATTTACAAGTCTCCACGGCGTCTCCGGGTGCAAAATGCTATCAAATTACATTTGCAGTCGTCATGCAGCTCTGACGGGTGAGCACCCTGCACTTGAAGACACTGCAACCTTTTGTGAAATTGCCATTATTTTGCCAAAAACGGTATAGCTGAAGAAAATCAATGTTGAGGAATGTCGGAGAAATCCGATGTGACCGAAGATCCGATATATAAGAGACTCGTGTAACCCAGGTAGTTACGATCATAAAGCATAGGGAAACGGCCGGGGAATGGAAAAATGATCCATTATAGCCGAAGTCCGTTATAACCCGAGGCCAGTATAACCGAGGTTGACTGTATTGTGCATTTTGTTGGTTAAGTGTTGCAAACTGGTTACGGACAATGCACAGAATGAACAATATAACGCTATACCACACTGTTACATTAAAAGCAATGCAAATTACTTTCGGAAATAATACAGGCTTGACAGGCAATGTTAACAAAAGCACGACTGCACATTCTGTGACTGCTGAACAGGATGTCAACTACAGAATGCTTACTTCACGTTAGCACTGACAACTAGCATCAAAATGCCAAACATAATTATGGAAACTGAATTTGCTGCACACAAACAGAAATTGAGATTAATAAATAAAATTTCACAATGTGAAAAAATGACCTTGCACAGTTGTATTGTACAAGAATCCTAATCAAAACTTCTCTAAGTTTTCACACTGTTCGATAATATTTATACTTACATGTAGTTCTTATGGTAGGTTGGTCCAGAACATGTAGTACAATATGTAAAAAATACTTTGGCTTGATTACAAATGGTGAGATGCATACCCTATGGTACAAAGTGGTCATTGCTCATCATAATGTATCAGATTTTGATTCTGTGTGAGAATGAAGGAAAACATGAAAGTAACTCAGCATATCCCTAGAGCAGAAATTTGTACCAAATACTGTGCACTGCAGCATTCACTTGCTTCGAACAGTCTGAATATTCTATGAAATTGTAATACATTTAACTATGACTAGGTATCAGATATTTATACTTATACCTATATAACACAGAACATAATTTAGTAATACTAACAAAGAAAATTCAGGTAGTTCTCGTTTTATGCCAGGATTATGTTCCTGAAAAACATGACAAAAATCGAAATCATGCAAATTGAACACAAAATTCCCATTTAAGAGAATGTATTTCCTGAGGGGTTGGGGACTGACAACCTCATCCTATAAAGTGTATGACCATACCACTAGTGGACATATGGACCTGTACAGTATATATGTACCATATGTAAAGTACATATACATTTCTATACAGTATACATACATTTCTATACAAGATATTTATTTATTTCTGATGCAATAAAAATGTAAGAGTTCATTCTGACAGGACTGTGGTAGTCTTGCTAGATAAACAAACACCTTAGCTCCTCATTTAGCACTTTGTTTAATTCTATCAGCATTATCACGAACTGTATGTACGCTACTATGAGCGGGTATAACATTACAGCATATAACAACAATTCAATCACCTTTTCCAAGTCGGCTCCTTACAACTAATTCCTCTTCAATACTGATTGTCTTTCACCAATTCTTCACTTGGATTGCGCTAGGTGATGCAGATATACATTTCTCACTCACACTAATAAGAAAAGCCAATGCTGTCAAAGAGGAAACTAAATGAGCCACGTGGTTTTAACCCTTTAAAGACGAAGCCCATCTGTTTTATATAAGGACTCAGTGCGTACCATGCTGAAAACACTCTCCACCTCGGTTATAAAAACTGATCTCTTAATGTTTTATAAGGAAAAAGTTGCTGTCTGCTCTGAGATCTGTACAAAACACATAAACGCAATGTGGGCACCATGTAGAATTTTTGAACGTTAAACCTGGTCGTGCGTAAGGTTACCGTAAGGCTTTAAAAGGTTAACAGCAACGTAATCAATCCATACATGCGACTGATGGCGAGAGAGTGAGGTCACTACCTGCTAACCTCCTACAGAAGCTAAGTGTGGCCACATATGGTCTATACTAAATTGCATTAAACAGTAATTAACGTGAACATTCAAAAAGAGGTGTAAATTTTCAAGTCACATTAAAGCAAAATCACATAAAATGAGAATTACCTGTACATGCTTATCGCCTGATTCTCTGTATGTATGACTTAAATCCTAAATACAGTAATTAAGAAGAAAGACAAGACATTCTGATCCCATTGTGTTACTCATTGTCACATTATTTATGTGGCAGGTACGGATCCTATTGGATCGAAATTGTAATATTTATATAAATGGACTTGTCCTATTGCTGTTTATGTAGCAGACATGGATGCTGAATAAATTGAAATTCTAAAATTGAAATTAATTGAATCCTTACAACAAACACACTACAATCATATTAATGTGTACAACCTTCAGGGCAGTAATGAAACAGCAGAAAATAAAAAAATTAACATGAACCCTCAAGACTCACGAATTAGCATATCACCAGATATTCAGTACTTAGTTTCTCTGACTGTGGAAATTCAGGGAGCAAAGTAACAAAATTATTTTCTATATATACAAACACATAACACTCACCAAGCTGTCTGTAATCACAAGAAGAATTTCTTCAGTTCTCTAGTCCCAACTTTTGACTCCCTTCTGGTATATGACATCGGAATATTTTGTAAGTTTAACAACTGTTCATCACATGTAACGGCTGGTGAATTTACTGAAAGGTGGCTTACAGAAATTCTAGTGATATGATTTTTTGAGTTCCAATTATATCTAACTTTTTAAGAGCTGCCCAGATCCTGAAAATAAACGAGGTTATATGAGGTGTCTCAAGATATCGTTTTTGTGAAAATAAACTATATTTATAATAGACGAAACAACATTTGGATATATACGGCATCAGTGATTACTTCACTCTACAATACACCCATTTACACCGCATCATTTTCCACACAACTTTTAATCTGGTCTGCTCTGCTCCAGAATTCGGGACCACTCTCGGTGGCTCCGAGAACAAACACGAACAACATAACGAGGAAAAAAGCAACACTGCAAACCGAAAGCTTCCTGATGTGTAGAATTAACCCGAAGACGACATACACTGGTCAAAACATGTCGAATATCTAACCACCTAAGAGTAGGGAGATATTACTCTTATAATGATGTTAAACAAATAACAGAACTACAACAAAGATTGTTGTGCAAACAAGACAACCTAACACTTTGAATCAGAACCTCGTCCTATAGCATAATGGCATGCAAACAACTGTCATAAACATACGTCATCCAGCTCACATCCAACAGTCATTAACAGCCGCACACTTTTCTTTTCACTAAGGACATACTAAGCGTCAGATAATTATGATCACAGTCGTGAAAATAGCTCATTCGTCCTAACACCGTTCATCTACTACGATCCTAACCTACGGGCTTTTCATAAGTTTTACCAACGAAGACAACAGCCAACAGGCGTAGCCAACCTGCCAACATCAACGGCAGGGAACCACGGGTTACGGCACAAAGCCTCGCACGGATCCTGTATTACAAACGGACAATTGAGAAAAAAGTGTTATTTACTAGAAACCATCCGGGTGCACTACCGAACGTTCAGTAACAAAATGATTCGTCCAACAACACTGTGTGTATAGAAAAGCAGCTACATGTTTCGGTCACAATTGACCATCATCAAGCTATCATACAATATTTAATAGAAGACTAAATCTAATATATAGTGTCACCGTTCTGGTTTTTATTCAGTTGGGTCTCACAAGTTCACAGTTATTACAATTGATAGAATTATAATTCCTTTGATCAATCAGCAGCTAAATGACAGTATAGAGTTTTTTTCGGGTTTTAGCCACATGTCTATTTCACATTAAAACGTTTAAAGCCAACAGGTAAAATTGCTGGATTAAATGTTATTAAACTCTACTGTTCTTACATTGTAGAAATCATTTTATGAAGAAATTAGAGTCGCTGGCGTCATGTACGTATTCTGTGTTGATCGGATGGCTTGTATACGTTACGCCAAATCTAAAAACATTGGTAACACTGAAATAGTCCCTGCTTGTTTATAGCAACATATCAAATATTTGGAGTATCAGTCTGCCCCTGTTTGATGTTCGGGTGTTCACTGTTACGCAACATCTGATGACCGCACACCTGCCCCTGACACCTTGAGAATGATTTCTTCATAAAAACGATCTCTAGAACTTAAAAAACATTTGATCCAGAAATTTTACGCGGTATATGTAAAGTGATTTCATATTAAAATATGCATCTGGCGAAAACTCAAAAAACTTCGTACCGTCATTTAGCTACCGCCTGACCAAAAGAATTTACAATTTTGTCACTGTAATAATTGTGAAATTGTGGGATCGCACGAAGTGAAAATCAGATTGACGACTTTGTATGTATTACCAATTTTGTCAGAATGACACCTTCGGATTTTGAAATATTGCTACAAATAATTGGTTCCAGAATATCAGGAGCAGAGACAAAATATCGAGCGGCGATTGCGCCGTCCATTAAATTAGCTTTTACGCTTATATATTTAGCTACAGCGATTCTTTTACTAAAAGCTTTCTTCAGAGAACTCCCGCTTCTCTTGGAGTCCACCAGTTTCTTGGGTTCTCTGCGAAACTGCATTTTCAACGCCTGTATTTTTTTCTCTACCTCAACCGCAATAACACCGTATTTTGTAGCCAGTGTATCACGCGTATCAACTTTGCTTTGCCTTACCTAACCTAACCTAGCTGTCATCCTCAGGGCGTTCGTCACAAAGGAACATGAGATCGTCAAATCAAATTATACGGTTAAAAGTACACCACCCCACACAACGCATAGTACACACTGTTACACGACGAGATCCATATTTGATCGATGGAGATGCTTCTGTGCACAGTCCACATGACCTTAAACAACTACAAACACTAGGAATGACTGCGTTACAACTTTCAGTATTTTAACATCGCAGTATTGTAAATTATAATTGTGGAATGTGTATGTTTTGGGTTTTTAATGTTGGCTCTTTTAACCGTACAACGTAAGGTGATGATCTTGTAATCCTTTGTGATGGATCCGCTGAGGATGTCACCTTCTCAAAACATATGAAGGGCTCTTTAGTATACATCATATATGTATTCTATCTCGTGAATTTGTCGGTTATTATGGAGACTGTAATATGAGGCACGGTGTATATAATATGAAGTGTTCTCACTTGTCCACATTCTCAGTATTTGCTTTCCCTGTGGCGCACGACACACTGGTTGACGTGTGTGCAAACTGATGGTGTTTTCCATCCCCAACGCGAAACATGAAACACGGCATATTTGATTGTGGATTGTTTGCGACCATACCGCCAACAGTCCACCAACATTTCTTAAATTTCTTTGCAAACTGTTTACAAACACATATTGGCATACAATGTTTGCAGGTGTGGACGAGCACTAACACCGCATAGTAGTGACTGTTGGTCTGAGCACTCTGTACGTAGTAATCTGTGATCAGATCCTTTCGGTCTGTGTATCTCTTCGTCTGAGACAATACGGCCATTTGGCAACATTTCGCGGGAATTACGGAGGACAAAAAAGTATACTTCCCACTTGCTGTATAATTATATTGCAATTTTATAGCATAGGAATATAATACACGACCATTATGTTGTCATATTGAATAAGGAGTTATCCTGTGTTACGTGTGCGAAACAGGTGATGTGAATAGTACAAGTGTGTGAGTGATGGCATTATTGAACCCTGGAACAGTGAAATGTTAAGTGACCTTTACACAAGAGCAAACTAACCACATCGTGCATGTGAGCATATAAATAGTGGCGTTCGATCAACTCTACGAAGCCCGTCAGCAGCACCAGGGACGATGTGGGAAGAGCAATCCGCAGAGGCGCGAACATCACGGAACATGATGAGGTCGCAATTGTCCATTAGTATCATATACACTGGTATGTAGTGACTACAGAATGTACATTGCTTGCATGCCCGTTCCTTTCACACGGCCATATGCTCTCGCGCTGCTATCGCATTAATCCACGTGAAGTTTTGGCGATATCAGCCATTCGGTACAATTCCACTGTGCATGTCAGTGTATACACTTAAAACTGTGTTTCGCCTTCCGAAGCAATGGAGTAGTCACGGCACCACCAGAATGTGCGTGCAGGGTGGTCGTTTCATCACATATAGTTGCTATGAATATGCACACAAGTATTATGTTTTTCTCAGTAATTTGTAACAGAATTTATGATCTTGTCCAGTCGAACGTCACTAGTTATAAAGTGAAATTTTTGGGCTGTATTAGATTCTATTATGAAAGTTCAGTGAACGGCCAAAAGAAATCAGACGACTTTCATTTAGTCCCTGGGCTGTCAGTTTGACATGAGCGAGCTAAGTGATGATTACAATTTTAGTTCCAAATCCGGAAAATTCGCAGTCTTTTAATTATGAATATTAACAGGTTGATATAACTGTGATCTGTGAGTGCTGTTAATGGTCTGTGGTGCAGAGAATTGTTTATGAACATTAAGTCTTCTGGAATGTAATGCAGTGTCAGCCATTAAGTAGCTGGATAGCTAGTCTGCATTAGTTATTTAGACCATTTCATACTTGTCTGTGATCTTTGCTATATAGATGCATCCATCACCCTCTCTTGTACTGTGTATTGACACATGTACACCTGCCTGTTATATGTGGTATAATGAATTCTCCAAACCTGTCCATTGGGTTACTTAGGCACCTGCGTAAATGCCTCTTATATTTAAAATGTAATGGCCCCCATACCTGATAGCTGTACTGTCTGTCAATTAACCTTCTGTACTAGCTGTATAGACATCTCTACATTTGCTTGTTTTATTGGTTATGAATGAGAATATGCATCTGTTACTGACCTCTACTTGCTATATGTATTGCTGGTTGTACCAGCTACTCATACTTAGAGACGTTTACATGCTACTTATACACTCAATGTGTAGATGTCCAGTACACATCTGTTATGTACTGTGTGCACCTGACCACTGTTCATTATCTGATCCTCAGACAGCTTCCAAAGATGAGGTCATAAAGTGGAAATGTGGCAAAAAATGCAGTTTATATTAATTTGGAGGAAAGTTCAATTCGTCTATTTGATTATGGTGCACATCACTTCATTAATTGGTACCTACTGACATATATTTGTTTTGGACTCAAAATTGTGGAGAAATTGTAGAAGTTTGTCTCCAGAGTGCTTGTCTGAGGGGCAACAGACTGAAACCTGGCAAAGAAAATGTAACAACTTCCATTTTTCAGGTTAAAATTTACACCTAAACACATGGGTGGCTTCAGTTGGTGGATCTGGGTCAGTTGATGTTACATGGTACAAGCCTGTCAAATTCAATCAGCCTTCTTGCAGGAATACAGGGTTTTGTGGCTTCAGCGTGAAGAACTAGCAGGGGAAAATGGAAGTGCTTAGACAAAGACTTTTCCCACTGCCATTTGACAACCACCAATGCTATATGCAATGCACATATATATAGCTCTCAGGCTTCTCTAGCAGGAAGGCAGAAAGTAACTGCCTGAGATGTGACAAGGAGTAAGTCTGCTGTGGCAACAGAGTTTCTGCATAACTGGGAGCCTAGGGTGATATACAGAATGTCCAGTAACTCAGTGACAATACTAAGAAATTTCACTCACTCCTGAGGTGGTTGGCAGCGAGAAACATCATATGAACATGGTCCAATTGTCAGCAGTGCTGGTGGCTTGAGTACTTGAAATTAATAATGATTTGGACAGACATAATTATGCTTTATTGAAGATAAACGTATCAACATATAATTGAGTTTAGTACTTGAATGAGCAGTTCCATGATTGATGGATTTGCCATGATGGTTTGCAGAATTAGCTGCTGTATTCAGTGGGCTTCCCTCCACTAAATTTCTGTGTTTCAGGTTTCATGGAAAACGTGGTGTAGGAAAACAAGGTCAACAAAAGAGAGGAACTACTTCATGAAATTTTTGACACTGCAATATCATAAATTACCTTCAAATTCAATGTAATGTTAGACATTCCATAGGTAAATGTATGGGAATATGCATCCAACTGAAGGTGGCCATTTTAAATGTACTAAATTGAATGTTACATCATTTTCATGCTATGAATATTAATTATGTTGTTTCAAACCATCTTGAATTTCAAGTATTCAATGACTGCTGCTTACACAAGATTTCTGACAGTCTCCTCAGGAATATTATCCTGAAGTACTGACACAACATCACAAAATCACTGTCTACATCACAAGTGAATAAAAATTACACTCTGTTCTTTTGAACTTTATTGAAGTCAGTGAATTATCTTGCGTCCTTCACAACACAAAAAAACGTCATTATAGTGTATCACCTGACCTTATGTGTTGAATGCGTTTACTCCTTGATAAGTACGAATACCAGTAGAATGCATTTATAGCTAGGAAACACATAGGAAAGACAATGCGAGATGCACGGTCTATCTTGGAGACAGAATTATATCTTGGTGTTCGTTTCTTCCGTTTCCTCTTGATCTGTCCCTGAACACTGGGCTTACGAATGTTTGAGGTGTTAACAGTTGGTGAGCAGACAATTGCACCTGTGCCATCAACTCCACTTTCAGTTTCTGAAACTGCGGTGCATTCTAAGCAGGATGGTATGGACCATGGTTCATAATGAGATGTTCTGTTGCTACTGATGGTTGCAGGAGTGATTTGGCAAGCGGACAGAGGTATCACCTCTAGCAGATGATTGTTAGTCCCAGTATTCCCATTAGGGGAGGTGAGAGTATTGAGGAAGCCTCTTGCACTGCCACTGGTGCCCTTTGCCTGTTCTTCCTGGTGTAAGAATAGACAGGTTTATTTCACATTTTCTGAAATTAATATGCAAAATTTGTCGAATAAATTACTGCATGACAAAAAGTTTAGAAGTTTTAAGTAACAACTCTCTCACTTTATACATATGACTGTGCTGTAATACAAGCGTATAATCTGAATTTGTAATCAATCTATGTCACTCATTTTCTTGGGAAACCTTCGTTTCAAAGAAAAGAACCCTCACATTCGTTCATTCTGTGTACAGCCAGATGCGCATGCAGAATTTTTCACTGGGGGACGGGCTGACCCTGAGGCTATATGTACTTTACATTTTATTTTAAAAATTGTTATAAAAATAATAATGTTGTGAATATAACTGCAACATAACACTGTCTGCATCTGCATTTATATATATATATATATATGTATGTATATATATGTAATCACATATTCCATGACTCACTTTATTTAAATTACAAGGTCTAATCTTGTCTTTTTTATCTACGACATCCTAATCTTTCATTTTCCTTTTAAGAGTTCTAATGTAATAGTCATCAGTCAGTTTCAGAGGCTGATTATGGTTGAAGGGTAAATCATATAAAAAGTTCGATATCATCATGTCTGCAAACATGTTTTTTTTTAAGTTTGATTTGTTTGGGAGCTGCAGCCCAGCAGCCCCCCCTTCCGCCCCAATTGGGTGCGCCCCTATGTGCAGTACTTTAATGTAATTTTTTGCTTGTAAAGGATGACACCCTGCCATGGATTTGCATACCATGCATTGTCTTTGCATCCAGGTTTCAAAATAAAGATTGAAGTTAAGCTTAAGAATACAGCACTGTTGTGGGTTGTTTGGCATAGTGAGGTGACATAATGATTGTTGATGTGTTTGATACATAGCCATATCAGTCCAAACAGCTCAGTATATGCTGTACATTAATTTATGTCATTAAGTACTGGTAACATACAAACATATACCTAGCAATGTACTACTATTTTGGAATTTGAGGTTGATGCTTTCTGAAAGTCTAGTCACAAATGTTGAGTTTTAATGATAATTTTTACAAGAAAGTATTCGCCGTATCTGTTCCATACAAACTCTGAGAATTCTGTATGTTATGGCATGCACCATCAAATCAGTTCTAAATTCATTGTGAATATATGAATGCCATGAAAAATATGGAAATTCCTGTCATGAACTTATTCAAGTAACAGTTGGAAGAAGCTAAATTAATATTGCTTATAAGTTAATCTGAAACAAAAGCACAACATAACAGTGCCGAATCCACATTAAACTGCGTCCCTGTAACCAAGGTGTGGGTTATAGATAGAAGGGCTGGCATCTTGTTATGGAAGGTGTCTCTGAATGTACGGGTTAAGCAGCTGTGTACGGTTGACAACGGGTGGTTTTGCAGCTTTGGGATTAGAATTGGAGGTGTGTCAGCATTGAGGGGTGTAAGTGTTTGGTACTGGGTGAGGATGAAATAACGCACTACAAAACACCAGAATATTATGTATTGTTACACAGGCCCTCAATTTTGGGCAAAAATTATGGGGTATTGTCTGGGGGTGCTCAGGACAGGGAGTGGTCGCAGGCTAGTGTGAGATCAGTAATGATGTTCCGGGTTGTGTAGAGGCCAGGGTATTTCTTGACTAGTTGAGTGACCGTTAGCTTGCCAGGAAGGTGTGTCCCATGGAACAATCCATAATACATTTTCTGGTGATGAGGAAGTTTACAGTAATGTTAATAACATATAAAATATTTTGTGTGGTATATTTCATAACTTTGTCAATGTCTTAGACTGTATAGCATCAGTGGTGACTGAATATGAATATGGAATATTGATGTAGAGAAAACTGATGGGAAAACCAAAGTAAATAGATGAAAACCTGCCCCAGGAAGATGCGCAGGTGAATTTTTGTGGGGCTGAAAATGCACCTTCACAGTATGAAGACGGAGCTGTGGCTCAGTACCCAGGTATTTCTGGGTACCATCAAGTTCAGGGTTCTGGCATTTATTAGGCATTTTTGGTCATATGGACAATTCATGTGGGGTAATAATGCTTGAGGAAATTCGAATAATGTTTTGATACTATATTTTTCCAGAAAAAATTCAGTAGTCTGCATTTCAAAGAGACAGTTCTGTCATAGTTCCACAGAGGAGGAAGTCGCAGATGTGGGTAACTGTAGCTCTGCTGCAGTATGGCATATGTAGGCGTGGATATGGTATGCTGTGAGTGGGTTTGTTGTACTTCTAAACTAGCTGACTTATTTACTGATAGTTACAAAAGATACATTATTAGGTTATTACAGTTTTAGGATAGGATGTTAGACTGACAGTGGGTGTATGACATTGTTGACTTACTGAATCGGCCCTTCTTCCCCCTCCCCCTTGATTCCACTCTTCATCATCGGAACTTGAATCTGAACTCAGATCTAAAATGAAGTAGCACTCTCCAGATCCATATTTCGTGAAGTAGTGTACCACTGCAAACTGGAACACATTATCATCATAACTCAGTAAAGTACCACTGAAATTAATTAATGAATGAATGTACCGCTGCAAACTGAAACATATGCGCTTGCGTGGGTGAGGACTATAGGCACAGCAGGCGAGTAATACGTGCGATATGAATTCAGGAGACAAGCGTCATTTCAGGCTTTCGCAGCGATGTAGATGAGATCTGCATTCTTGCGGGATATTACGCAGTTTTGAATGGTTGTTCTGTACCGACATTCTGGGACCGATAGGTTGTCCTGAAACGTCGGTACAGAACCACTCAGTGCTGCGTAATATACCGGGAGAGCACAGATCTCTTCAGGAGACGCGGCCTAATCTTCAAAGCTTGGTCGGGATGTGATGTGTGTTTTCTCCAGCATCTCCACGTGTATGCTGGTGACTCCATGATTGCTTACTCCCATAGCCCGTACACTCCATCCTGCTTTTGCAGAAATGTACAATAACAGACACTGTCTAAATGCTGGGAGGCTGGTTTAGAGCAGTAATAATTTTTTAGTAGCCCTGTGGTTGAAATGTGTTGTATATTTCTGCGAACACTTAACTGATTCGGATCATCAGTAAGTGAAGCATCCAAGGAAGTGCTGGACCACTCACTTGAAACTGAACTAACGCCAGTGCTGGAGGAAGAGTAAATGTGTTACGATTATAGACTTCTGAAGTCTGCAAAATTACACTATTAGGAATTAACGTAATTAAAACGTTTTAATGAAATGAACACATAATAGGGATAACAGGTCCGTCCGTCTGTTAGCCTGTTTAATCTGAATAACCTCCCAACTGAAACTGATGGTGTATGGCACTGGCGCACCCAAGGAGGTCGGACTACCGGACTGCAGCCGCCCCTCCGCCCCCCCCCAAACCGAAAGTTAAAAAACACGGATTTTGTAAACATGATGACGTCAAGGTTTTACGTGATTTACGCTTCAGCCCAAATCAGCCACTGAAATCGACTGATGACTAGTAGGCCTACATCGCAATATTGAAAAACATAATAACAACTTACGAATATGTAGAATTTTCTCCTTTTTCAGTTGGTTTTAATTTTCCCTGTAACCTAACTAGATGTCGACTCGGAGATTTTGACATTATTTTCGTAACATACGTTTTAAAATAAAAAATAAATTATATATAGCTTCACGGTCAGCTCCCCCTCTCCCACCCCAGGAAAAAGTCTGGCTGCGCCCTATGGTGTAGAATGTGAGGTACAGGACCTACACTGAGAGTGTCAAACAAATTTTATTTTGATCCGTCTTCATCGAGTCACCTTAATTTCCATTTAAGCTTCATCAAATTTGTTGGAAGTTGCTCATTACACACAATATTGGCATGTGGTATAAAAATATAAATTATCCGTCGAAGAAGGAAATTTTTGGGGGGAAACTAATAGTGATTCATATGATAAGGAAATATCGCAACTTTCATGGTTCATTGCCGTGTTCACGCGAGTTCACCACGTGTTCTTACACAGTGCTGGGCAACTGCAATCTGTGTTACTGCACTCTGTTACTCGAACATCCATTTCATTTTTCTGATGTCCTTTCGTTGAGTTTTCTGACTAAAATATTATGTCTTTCCCAACTTTCCTATCTCTATCATTTCATCACCCTAATAATATTCACTGAAGGCTACAAATGATGGATTTCCACCACAAACCTGCCCTTCCTGTCTCTCTTATGCCCACACATTCGCCACAACACCCTCTTCTCTTATGTCTTCGATAGGCCAGTATATTCCGCTCTTGTTATGATAGACTAAGTTCTATTCCCGTGCAAAATAATACATACAGTTTTAGCCTTTTCTGTATTTGCGTTCTTAAAAAGAAATTGAGAAGACAAAAGATTTACAGAAATGTCTCACTAGGATCTGTAATGTTTATTGGGAGCCGTCTTTCACAGGCTGTCGTTGGTGGGTTTTGGATTTCTCACACTAGGTCCCTTAAATACAGTTTACGTACCTGAATTATCGTTGCAAATATGAATGCAAATGACAAGAACACGAAAAAGTCTAGTGCTGTGGGGTAGGGTACTTTCGGTAGATCGGTACGAGCTTCAAGACCGAGGAATGTCATTGTTAGAACGGTAGTTATGCCTGCAAAAGAGAGAACAGTTTCAAACAACAATTGCAGTACCGATAAACATCTGGGTTTTGAACTGAAGCCTGAAGAGGACTGATCAACAATAAAGGGTAGCGTGTTGATGAAATCAGGGCCAGTACAGAGCCTGTATCCTTCCTTAGCACAGTAGGCATGCTACTGTCCATTTGTGTAACTCAGAGTATAGCCATAACCATTGTCAGGTCAGTATCTAGAATAGAGGCATGCTTTCACAGATTGCACAAGTGGCAGGAACATTTGCCACTTTTCAGAGGACGCGTGGGCTCAAAGAGTTCCTGAAATGTTCCAGATTCCGTCTGTAAAATTCAAACAAGCAAGACAGGCACAGTATGCATAACCTAACATTAAGGCGCATTCGCGTAACCATTGTTGCCGTGGAAAAGCAGTAAGTATTACATATTCCGAGTGTGTCTGTAGTCTTAGCTATCCAGCATGCAACGCGCATGCGTCGTATTATATTGTCAACTGTGGCCTCTCCGGCTGTACCGTATTTTTCCACATTATCTGACAAACGGCACGATTTTCGGAAAAAAGTTACTGAACATAAAATGTGCGTCTTGATTTTCTCTACAACTTTTGTCTGAAGCACTTCTCATTCTAAGAAAAGTTCAGCGAGATATTATCATAAATGTACATAGGTCTTCATGTAAAGTACCCGTTATTCTTGTCAGATTTTAATGAACGTTAAATTTTCTGGACAGTTTTTCGAAAAATAGTTAAATATAAAATTTCATGAAAATCCGTCCAATGGTAGCCGAGTCGTTCTATGCGGACGGACAGACATGACGAAGCTATTGGTCGCTTTTTGCAACTTCGCCAACGCGCCTAAAAAGTGTTCCGTGGGCAATTTATATCAAGTGTATTAACTGAGCTAAATTTACAGAAGACTGCGTCCGTCAGCACCACGGTCTTGCTGTGGGCCTAGAGGCATTTACGTGTTGTTTTATCAATAATATTATTCGATAACCAATCCGTTACCTTACCAGGAAGGTCGACTGTTCTATAGACATCCCACCAGGCACCTTCATGGCAAGAAATATTAGCGTAATAATTGGCTTTCCTATCACATTTTGTAAACTTCAAAATATATTCTAATTTCTTTGTGTTTTGTTTTATCAGTAAAAGTTAAGAAGGTGAAGTCCGCCCTAGAACAGGCCATGATGGCCCAGAGGGCAAGCAGAACTATAGCTCTGCCCTGTCTTTGACCTCGGTGCTGGACGGCCGTGGGTGCTCAACACCACGGCCCGGCTACTTAACCCTCGGGAAAGAGACCAGGTCCCCATTGTACAGGAGGCTGGGTGGGCCTCAGGGTCATTCTGGACGAGTGTGGAAAATTTTGCCCCCACCAGCATTAGATCCCCGGACCATGCAGCCCTATCGAATCGCTGTATCGAATGAGCTGTCCCGGCCCACTTCTTTTATGAATATGACTTGGAGCTGGCCAAGTTAGTTTAATAGTTTGTCTATAGCAATTTGAAATGTTTCAAATTTATCCATCACAGTTGTTACGTGTTCTGATATGTTGGGCTCAAATTGTCATTTCAGCCATGGTGAATCGTGTGCATTTTCTACTTTTCTGTTACGTGCAATTTGCCCTGGTCAATTAAGTTACGGCAACCCTGGTCAACGGGTTTGAAAGTTAGTGGAAGAGCAGCCAGCGTCAGATACAAAATTCCACAATTTTTTGTGCTTTTTGAAAGTAAGAAAGTGGGAGAATTTGTGTACGGGCGAGGAAGGAGACGCAGACAACAGCGTAATATTGAAATGAGTATTACGAAAGTACGAAAGTATGGACTGGACTCATCTGGCTGAGGATAGGGACTTCAGGTGCTGTACTTCACTGCGGGAGTCCTTACTGGCTGGACGACTGTTGCTGCCAAATAAGCGCTCTGCCTTGGCCCCCACCCCCCAAACGCTCCCCTCATACACATGTACATGCACGCGCGCACACACACATACACACATGATGCACAGTATCAGACACGTAAATTCAAAACGATGTTAAATCTTGTTTGTTGCATTCAGTTTTGCCGTACTCTTATTATCTCTGTGCACGCCATGAAACATGTGCAGGGAGTGGAGGTAGAGCTCCAAGATCTCTTAACTTCCGTGCTAGATGGAGTCGTGTGGTTAAATTCCCACACTGGCCCTTTATTCTCGGTACCTGTTGAACAGGAGGCTGGATCCCAGACGAAGTCTGGGCATTCTGAAGAACAGAAATTCTTGCACCTGCTCTAAAGCGAGTCATAGAGTTCGTAGCCTAGTCACTATACCGACTAAGCTATCGATACCCCGTCTGATTTTGCATTCAAGACATTACCCTCGTGGCAGCCGATAAATTAGATCCAATAGCCGGTGCGACAACAGTACAAAGGAATTTCATCAAGGCGGTCCGATGTAACTCACCGAGCGAGACTCTGTCCGCTGTGGCTTCTCTGTTCAGCCAAAAGGAGACCCAAGACAGCACAACCAGCAGAACGCAGGGACCATAAACCTGAATCAGGAAGTTCCCCATATGTCTCTGAAGATGGAAGCTGACAAGCAACATCGAGTATTCACCTGCAATGAAACACATTCATAATACAGGACAGGAAATGTACCTATAAAGTATCACTGAGACGCGTTCACATAACCCCTGTTTCCGTAGAAAAGCAATAAGTAGGATATTATATATTGTGAGTGTTGCAGCCTTAGTCATCCGGGAAGCGAAGTGCATGCGCCGTATTATATTGTCATCTGTGGCCTGTCCGGCTGTACCATATTTTCCCATATCTCATAAACGTCACAATTTTCGCGAAAAAAGTTATTGAACATAAGGTGTGTGTTTTGATTTTCTCTGTAACTTTGGTCTGAAACATTTCTCATTCTAAGAAGAATTCAGCGAGATATTATCATAAATGTACATAGGTCTTCATGTAAAGTACCCGTTATTATTGTCAGATTTTAATGGAACTTGAATTTTCTCGGCGTATTTTCGAAAGATGCGCAAATATGAAATTTCATGAAAATCCGTCCAGTGGAAGCCGAATTGTTCCATGCGGACAGACGGATGGACAGACAGACAGACAGGTATGACGAAGCTAATAATCGCTTTTCGCAATTTTGCGAACGCGTCTGGAAGTCAACACGATAAGATGCAATCACCGCGGAGGCCTGAGCTTGATTCTGGGCCAGTCCATGTGCGAATTGTATTGGACAACGTAGAACTGGGACACGTTTTGTCTCTTCGCCCTTAGGGTTCACCTGCCAGCATATCGCCGGGGATGCACCATAATCACATGTCATTCGCCTACCACCGACGCTGTACAAACTTCGCATATGACAGCATCGGTATAAAAAAGACTAACATAACCACTCTCAAGACTCATTAATGCCAACGTGTTTCGGCTTTCGGAGCGACGTCACCATTTCTGATTAATGTGAAAGTACTTTCTTTGGGAAGTGCACACCGAAAGAGATGTACATAGCCTATGGTGTTTTGGAGGCGGGTACTTACTTTACAAAGGTGTCAATTTTGTGTGGGCTCCTAACAGCCTCTCTATACTTGAAGACACAAGGAAGGTCGCACAGCGCTGTTATGCTGTGCTACAGACAGTGTATAACGCCATGACATACTCCTGTAGTCTATATCAGGGGCTGTCAAACTTTTTCGCTGGTCAATCACTAAGTGAAATTTAGCAATTTCGATGTACCGCCAATATGTTGTCAGTATTTAAATAAAAAAGCTGAAATTGTGCAGACTGTCTGACAGCGGGAATTATTTGTATAATGTTGCCAGCAATGCTGCGTATTAGAAAATATGTGTAGGCGTACTTTATGTTCCATTTATTTTTTAAATATTTATAATTTTTTATATTACGCTTTATTAAGGCCGCGTACCAGTAAACAATGGTTGGCGTACCAGTGATAGTAAACGTACCACAGTTTGAGAAATCATGGTCTGTACGTATATTTCGACTGTGTACTTTGATGAGTCCGTGGGAAGAAATCATACGGATCGAAGCCCTACAAATTTGCCTACAGCTACAACGCTTTCCGGTCTAGAGAAACTCCCTGTATTCATCTGCAGTCGTCTAGCCATTCTGTTCACGTGAAGTTTGGTAGGGATAAGTTTCGCTAGCAACAAGCACTTTGGGCTAGTTGGTGTAGGCCAAAGTGGGTTGGAAAGGTACGCAACAGTAGGCAGACAGAGCGATGCCTCGAGTGCTTGAGACGCTACCATCCGTGGCACTTCTATTGGTGGTCTCACTATGGCAGGTCACGGCAGGCATAATTTCCGATATCTTAACCTGAAGGAAAAATAGCGACAGGTGCAATGAACCTGGAAAACGTAACACGAGCCTGGAGAAAATATCAGGGTGCTTGAGTCCAGGCTGCAGCGGGCGTGAAGGAAGTAACGGGGGCTGAAAGAAGTAAGGATTTTTGAGTTCTGGGTGCTGTGGACTTGAAAGGAGGAGCAGTAGGCTGGAGGTAATGTGATAGTTATGAACTTGGTAAGTTTACTAACCAGCCATCATTACGGTAAATAAATAAAGCAGAATGAGATGAGTGGGATAAGAAATGTGTAAAAAACTTAGGTGGAAGCACTATGTATAGAGGGGACGGTAATGAAGTGGGTCGTAAAGAAATGCGGCGTGGCATTATGTGCCTGCCTGGTTCAGATTGTGGATGAGTGACGGCTTCTTGTGTGAATATGGCAGTAGAGTAAAACCTCGTTAATCCGGACCCCGTTAAACCAGACTTCACTTAATCCGGACAGTGTTCCTGGAAAAAGAGGTTTTTATTTTGGAGCCTGCAATAGTAGAATATATCACCTGCTCGAGTCTGAATTGACCGAAGACGAATCTGAAGAGGAGCACGAAGAAACCAGGGTACCAAAAAGGAAATCACGTGAGATGAGGGAATACTTGAACTGCGTAATCAATTTCGTCTAATGGAATGACATTGAAGACATTTCTACCTATTAGAAGCACCTGAAACTTCTGCGTGACCTCATTATGAAAGAAATGTGTGCGAAATCAACACAAAAGAAGACAGTTTTTTCAAACCAGTTTCTACCGTTACAACTAAGCCTACATTTCCACGAACATCCTGTTCTAAGACGTTCGCAGACGATTTGTAGTTTGTGACATACAGTATCTTATTAACAACTGCTGTACGTTACAACAATGTAAATATGTACCGCTTTTACTGTTTAATAATTAATATGATATATAACATGATCTTGAGTAATGCGTATTTCTTATTCGTGCAATTACCTTTGTTTTTTATTACGGGTGTTAATCCGGGCTTTTAATAATCCGGATTAATGTTCCCGCCAAATAGTCCGGATTAACGAGGTTTTACTGTATTATTGGTGTTGCCTATAGGACGAACATTTCTTGTGCTGCAGAGGGAACCTCTTTCAAATTAGCGAGGACAAGAGGTTAAATGAAGAATATCGTACATTATTGAGCATTATTGAGTTTTGGACTTTCAGGTACTACGTATTCGTAAATTGCTTGAGTCTTCGAAAAGCGTTCCTTTGTTTGAAGCGGGCAACGCGTTTTGTTATGCAAGAACAAGGTCCGCTAGGAGATGGAAGTTTGCAATGATGCATGGGATGTTTAAGGCCTCAGCATTTCCCTTTCATCCCGACTCATTTGAACGAATAATCTCGGTCTTTGATCATTATTCCCGTGTACTTCAAATGGGCCGAACTGTCTCTAATGCATGCAGTAGGGCTGGCTGAGCGCAACCGAACACGTCGCTTTGTAACGTGCAGCGGTAGCAGTCGCAGCCGCGGCCCGCGCCTGCTTGGTTTATGCCGACTCAGTTCAGGATTTGAGAAGGCAGCCTGTGTTTCATTACGTACAAATTACACACGCTACTGACGTACTTGTTTATTGACAGGCTTTGTTTTCTACAGCTGCAGGTCTTAAATCAGCGGATTTGTTGTGTTTCTTAACTTGTAGGGCGCGTGTGAATCGCGGCGCGGGGGGGGGGGGGGGGGGGGGGTGGTCGTGCGAGGAGTTTTGGACCACAATTAGTCATACAACAAGCGGAATAAATTTTTGCTTTTGCGCAATGATAACGTGTTGATAAATTTCAAGGTTATTTCAGGAAATCAGTATAAATTTGTTTTTGTTTAGTTTTTATTTTATTTTTTAAGTTTTCTTAAGTTTATTAATGTTAATCTGATAGTTTAACATTGCTAATTCCGTGCATCCTTCTGTCATAAATCACTATTAATTACAGTGCAGTTAGTTGGTAATTAATACAGTGGTTAATCTAATAGTTCGTATTTTCGTATGCATTCTGCTTTCTTTATTTTACAACATACGTGTTCAATGTGTTGCTGGGTATTAAGGCAATTTAAGTGAATAAATAGGCCCAAATAAAAATATTCTGTCATCTGGAATATGATGCCGTGTAGTCTGGTACTTGGATAAAAACGCTTGGTAAGAACTGGCAACCTCAGTCTTCTGCGTAGACGGCTGTCGGTTCAGGACAAACAGCACTATCGCTCCACCAGAACACTGACGTCGCATTCCAAAAGCCCTATCCTAATATTCACCACCGTCAGAATTTAACACATCAATTACAGTTCCTACAGCAACCCCTCGCCCACAGCAGGTTTACTACGCGCGACTGAAAATGAAACATACGACGAAACACTGCCGAACGCAGCACGCGGATCACGGGGGCGGTTGCATACTCAACGGCCGCGGTAGCTGGCAGCGTCAGCTATCCAAACACTTTGCAAGGGTTTAGTGTACAAAAACGTATGTATTTTAAGCGGTGGGCTGGGGGTGGTGTCCATAGGCATCCGCGTTCACATAACCCTATTTTTCCGACAACAAGTTGGCGCACTGCGGTTTTGCGCAGCACGGACATGCGCAAAACCGCGGTGATCACTGCTCCCGGCCACGCGCTGGAAGAGGGATCTCTGTTCTTTGCTGGTTAAAGCCCGTAAGAGCGTACAAAGGACAGGGCGTGAGGCTTTTTAGAAAACGAGGAGAGAGTTAGCAGTGCAGTCAGTCCCACGATCAGCAGCATATCACCTGCTGCCATCGCCTTGCTGACCGTGCTTATCGACGAAACTGAAATCAAATTTCCCGTTACACACAGCGGGCAGTATGTTCTGTCATATTGCAGGAGTACTTGCAGATGGCACAGAGGGCAACACCAGTCCTACCGGACTGCAGGATATCCGTTTGGTTGGCCGACGGCGTTGCGATGAGGTCGAACTGCGAGAGTTTCATGTCCTCAGCTATAGCCACTTGGCGCGCCGTGTTCCATCTGTACACCACGTCATTCGTCGTGTAGCCAACTGCAACAACAAGAACAACAAAGACCCGAAATTGTGATAAATGTTTAGGCAAAGCCACTTTTATAAGAAATGACGCTTTTACGGCCACCGCATGCAATGACGCCTTCTGCGGCGATTAGCAATGTCAGAGTGCGAGAACTGCCACACGCGCTGTGTCTGTCTGTATCATTCGGGACTAATCGGGTGCTTCACGCAGTTCGGGAATCAACTCTACGGCCCCGGCCGCCGTAGACATGCAGGGGTGACGTGAGGAAGGCACACGCCTTAGGACTTCTGTGCGAAAGAGCGGACATGATGTAGTTCACTGAAAACATTTGCTCACAGTACTGTAAATTGGTGAGCAAATGCCTTGTCTGTTGCTATTAGACTCGCTACGGGCTGGACGGTCCGGTCTGGCGATCAAATCCCGGTGGAGGCGAGATTTTATACACCTGTCCAGACCAGCCCTGGGGCCCAATCTGCCTCCTATAAAATAGGTACCGGTTTTCTTTCCCGGGGGTGATCCCCGGAGACGGTGTGGACGGTCTGGAGAAAACTCTTGCATGCCGGATACTAAACGATGATTCTTTTTTGTCCAGCCTGTGGCCTAGTGACTATACCGACTGAACTCTCCCGACTGACGTAGACATAGCTCAGTCACTGAAGAAACTGTAATTTTGTGTTTATACGTTGCACGTTTTTATAAATCCTTGAAATTATGCCAACTATGTGAACAAACCGTGTGTACATGAGTAGTGTCAACATTCACAAGGACTTTTCCCATTGTCACTAAAATTGTATTTTGAGCAACTGTCTATTAGGATTAGTGGCTTCACCTGAGGACGGAAGCAGATAGCTTGCGAAACGTATTGTTTGTGTTGAACATTTGTGACAGTGGAAAAAGCCGTTATGGATGTTGACGGTAACAGCAGAGATGAAAGTGTCTACAGCCTGAAGGACAGGTTTCAATGTTCCAAAGAAAGGAACATTTTTGTTCGCCATCACTTGCAGATTGGATCTTATGCCAGCTGGATCTGCTCTTTGATGGACGCGGACAGTGTGAGTGGTCGCACCTGTCCATACTTCGCTGCAGTCTAGTAGACACTGAATTTTGTACGGACATTATGCCCGACAATCCGTTGTCTGAGGCAGTGCTACTCAAACTATGTCGCAACACACTGATTTGGCGCGAGAAAGTAGAAGACACTGAATTTTGTGCAGACATCCTGCCCGACAATCCGTTTTCGGAGGCAGCGCTACTCAAAATATGTGTCGCGACACACTGACTTGTAGCCAGAAAGTAGAAGACACTGAATTTTGTACAGACATATGCCTAACAATCCCTTCTCGGAGGCAGCGCTACTCAAACTGTGTGTCGCGACACACTGACTTGTCGCCAGAAACTAGAAGACACCGAATTTTGCACAGACATTATGACCGACAATCCGTTCTGTGAGGCAGCGCTACTCAAACTATGTGTCGCGACACACTGACTTGTCGCGAGAAACTAGAAGACACTGAATTTTGCACAGACATTATGCCTGACAATTCGTTCTGTGAGGCAGCGCTACTCAAACTATGTGTCGCGACACACGGACTTGTCGCGAGAAACTAGAAGACACTGAATTTTGCACAGACATTATGTCTGACAATCCGTTCCGTGAGGCAGCGCTACTCAAACTCGGTGTCGCGACACACTGACTTGTTGCCAGAAATTTGACCATCCACAAGGCGGTTCAGCAGCTAATGCTAAATTATCATAGCACTGTCAGTCGCAGAACGACATAACCTCAGACTCGCATTCGGAGCGAAAAGGTGAAGCATTCGGCTTGTCAGCCCTCCAAGTGGGACCCTGTACTTTGCATATTAGTCACGATTCATCTGTGAACTGTATGTATGACAATTTTAGTCATATGAACGATTCATTTCTGTTTGTGGATTCTCACGTTACTGAAATTTTTGGTAATACCACTAATGTGTGTCACGTGGGTGGACGTCATTCTCCAAGTGTGCCGTGGCACACAAAAGTTTGAGAACGGTATATTTATTACACACGACGTTTCGGCAATTGTCTGTTTGCCTGTCTAGATGCGACTGATTATTATTAGGATTGTTTTAACTGCAAGAAAGAACAGGACATACAGAAGTCCAGGTTTTGTACCATTTTTAGTGTTTACTGCTATAAGCAAAACTGCACACAATACGACATAGTACATTAAAAAATATTTCATGTTGTTGAGCAGAATCGTTCGGCTATTATTGTGACAGCTTTCAAACGGGAGTCAGAATATTTTAAAAGGCGATGGCTGAAAGCAAGTTCGTAGTTAAAAAGAAGTCTATAAATAAAAGAAAGGAAAGCTTAATTTATGAAACTGATTTAAGATTCTTCAGCCGTCATGGTTCATACTCTGACAATTTACGATTTACGTCTAACTCCAAAATGTGATTCATTTTTACACGTTGGTACCGTTTCTTAGCACACAGATCGGCCTATCCTATATCTCTATAAATAGGACAAGAATATGTGACAATTAAAAACACGTTGATTTCCATACTTCCATCGTGATTCGAACCCGCGATTCAGTTTAAAGCCTACGCGCTTGAGACAACTGAGCCACCGCGACTGGTTAGTGTAGGCCTACCGCTGCATAAAGAGGATGTTACGCGTTGCAAGATTTACAAAAGTTCGTTGCAATATTTTCATTCATGTTTTGCATTTAATAACATTCTATGAATAAAGGTAACTGTGATTGTTCGAGGTTTACTTCAAACAAGTCTGAGTCGGATGTCGGTTACAGTGTATCGCGTTTAACGAACCATTTCTTGACAAATTGCGCTACCGTCTGTTGTCGTGTTCTCTCTTACTGCTGTACGTTCATTCCTGGCGTTGAAGCGCATTTAGGATTGGCCTTCTTCATCTTCTGGTGTTCCCAATAAGACGAACCGACAGCACAGCATTTCGGAAACTGATTCGGACTCCGAAACGGTCTCCTGCATTTTGGGATACTGGACGATGGACAGTCCAGCAGCCAAGTAGCCGTATTGCAACACTTTTAACAAGCACACATATTGAGGTACACGGTCCTTCGAGACATGCATTTTTCAATCATCCCAATGATCGATAACTTACAGCTTCCGAATTTTAAAGGACATCGCTGAACATCCATAGGAAAGTCTTCCAGGTTCATTCGACATCCGGCTTTAATTGTCAAGCTGTAAACACGGAGAGAAATGAATTAGGAAAAAATCCTGAGACAAAAAGGAAAGCTATAAGGAACAAACTTCCAAGTTTGAAAGAAATGTATTCACGTCTTCTGGGATTTTTCGCCGTGTGGACTGGTATTTAACTAGCGACATTTCAGTGGAGCGTAATGACGTCATCTTGGGGGTTAGGCAGTCAAAGGAGAGTGATTATAGGAATGCTGGCGCAATTTTCTTCCGAAACATAGGCAGTTACCAATTATCACAACGTAACTTCCCAGAGGACTTGAATCCTCATAACCTCAGATCTCAAAGTGTAGGAATTAAGTTCCTGAATGCTTATTACACTCACAAGTATAAAACGATCAGCTGTCACATTAGGTCATTGAAACCGAAGTACCTCTTTAGTTCACTGAGTACAAAAAAAGGTCTTCACAGAAAAGTACAGGTGGCCGCGAGGTCTAGGCGTGGGTCTGCGGCCACTCGCTTGCTGGGATTGCTGGTTCGAATCCCGGTGGTGGAATGGATGTCTGTGTGTTGTGAGTGTTGTGTGTTTTCTCTGCGTCGGACGGATCACTCGTCCAGAGGAGTCCTACCGAGTGTGTGTGTGTCCATGTGTGTTATCAGGACAGACAATAACTCCCTGCACCTAAAATCAGTGGGGAGAAGAGGTCAAACTAAAAAGGCAACCAAGAATTTGTGCCACCAGCGCGCAAGCCAGTTACTTTCGTTTGCCCTTCAGCTGTAAGACCGCAGGAACGGAAACACTGTTGCTGAATGTTAGTAGTACTGTTATTATGGCTAGAAGACGGGGTGGACGACGGACGGATCTTGGTTCCTCGGCCGGGAAGGGATTCTTCTCTACTCCAAAGCTTTCAAATAGAGTCTGGCACCGACCCAGCCTCATACTGTATTTAGCGGGTACCTGGGCGTCTTTCACCCGCATAAAGCAGACTAGTGACTTCAATCTAGTGGATGTGTTAAGCTAAGTGGAGGTATACCCCAGCTTCCTTATAAGCCTTTATAGAATGCACAGGACTTTACTTTTACCCTTATTACTGTCCAGAGGGTTGTTTTCTGCATGACTATTTTAGGTTTCAATTAACGTGTAAATAAAGATGACAGTTCAACTCACATGTGTAACGAACATGACTCCCGAACTAGCTGTTGACCTGACGCACAATTCCAGCTGTCATTCATAATTAGCTGGCCACCGATAGATTTCGCTTTGGAATAGCAACTGAAAGGGGTATTTTAAATTGCTCACGGTCACAGAAGAAGCAAATCACAGCGACAGGCCTTTTGGTATCTCCAAGTCACTTGCACTCCAGAGGTGGAATTTTTCTACAGTGACGAAACTGAAGTCGGTAGCAGATAGGATGACAATAAGATACGGGCACTGGTGTTGAGATTTAATAGAGAATTTGCTCCTCTTGCTATACCGGGGCTGCAGAAGGCAATGAAGTCAGGTGCTGCGGAAGTCATAGACAGCCAAAACGCAGAGCATTGCACCGTAAAAATCATATAAAGCATTGTGACTACATGAACTGTATATTTATCTTTTATATTGTCCACACCGTGCATGTAATGTCACCAAGATTATATATAATCGCACCAACTCGAGCTTCTTACATTTAAACTGCTAACACACTCCGAAGGACGCTACCATTGGCCAAAAATGAATCACTGATGCCCGTAGTCGACAACCATTGCTCCACTGTTAAAATTAAGGCCTCAACATTTCTGCATCTGATATTAGTGACTGAATTTTGACTGCCAACGCGAATGTTTTTGGTGCTCTGACCTTGTGTTTTTAACCTTTTACCGTTTTGACTATAATGTGGTGTCCTACGATGCTTTCATGTGGATTCTCAAAACATCATTTGCTTTCATCACTAAAAGTCCAGTAACTGAAATGACATTCTTCAACCAGAGCTGCGTCCGCCAATCTAGTGTTTTATCGCTGAGTGTTTTTATGTTTTCCCCCTGATGATGGTGCCTCACCGCACCGAAACATGTCGGGTTGTATCTGATGTATTTTACTAAGATTCTTTTTATTTGTAGCTTAGGCACGAGTTGGTGTGATTATATATAATTTTATATGTCTAGCTGCCTGTTGAAAAATGATAATGACCCAAGTGACACTTTGTATTGACACCGACAGGTAAGGGTGGTACAACCGTAGGTCCGAGGGCCACAGGTGGCTCAGGGATGTGCCAAGAATGAAGATAGCATTAGGTCAAGAGAAATTTAATGCCGTATTTTTACTTTCAGTATTTCCTACGTCATTTCTCCTAATTGATTATCCAATTTCTTCCATGGTTTTCGTCATAAATGTATAAGGGGGAGTGGGGTTGTGGCCCATGCGTTTTTAACTCCACCAATGGACGGAGACGGGTGGTCACCTTCACGCCCCAGCCGCTTTACGCCCTGCGAAACAGCCTCTGGAGCTAAAAAAGCTTCATTTTGTAAAAAAACTTTCCCTCTCGGATCTGTTTCCCCATGTAGCGCCTCAGTTCTAAAGCTTCCAGGCTTAACAATGTGAGATATTGTACACTGCCTTGCAAGGTAAGATTACCGTGCGTGGTTCGTGCGCTTGAGGCACCGTGGTGTATATACCAATATAGGCACATAAAATTTTGTAAAATTATACGTAATCTATAAACACGAATCCTTATACAAGTTTAAGCGATAAATCGCCATCCTCAGGGAGACACGAAACATGTAGGAGGGTTCATGTGTATGGAGAACTTATAACTTTATACAGTTTATGTGCACATGTTGGTGTATGTGTGTAATTGAAAGCACAATGCACTGGATCAAAAATATCAAATTTTTAGACGTCATGCACATGTGGTCCACTCTGTTGAAGATGATAGACCATCCTAAAGTAGATTACACGGGAAACTGGATAAAACGTGAAATTTGAAACACATTTTCGATCATTGTAGTGCTTACGCCATTGTGATTTCAGTACTTGACTAACTAAACAACTAACTAACTAACTAACTAACTAACTAACTAACTAACTAACTAACTAACTAACTAACTAACTAACTGATTGACTGACTAACTAGGGCCGTGCCATGGCTCAGGCGGTTAGTCGCCAGCCTTTCACCGCAGAGGCCCGGGTTCGATACCTGGTCAGTCCGTGTGCGATATATGGTGGACAAAGTGGTAATCGGACAGGTTTTTCGCCGAGTACTTCGGCTTCCTCTTGTCCGTTTCATTCCACAGGTGCTCCATTACTTGGAAAAACAAGAAAAAACTAATCATCTTCATCACAAGGTTGCACAGTAAGCCTTCAGGCTGCGGTGTGTCAATAGCATCTGCTGCGCGGCCCTTCAATAAAAACACTGACTGACTGACTAACTAAGTAACCAACTAAGTAACTAACTGTCAGTCTAAATAACCAAATGACTCCTTCTTGAGAAGCCAATACTTCCTCAGCTAGTCAATAATTTCTCCCTAATTTATGTGAAGCTTAGCTCCGTCACCGTGTGCGTAAGAATGGCCTAGTCACAATACCGACTGAGCTACCTTGGCTCCGCTGTAACAAATCGTGCAGTTTATTTTCCGCACCCTTTGTTGTGACTATATCGACAGTGACAAGTCGAACAGAATGTCGGGCACATTCAGAATAAGCAGGTCGAGTAAACTCCTTTTGTAAAGAGCTTGCGTACACGAGGCATCAGTAAAATCCTATTTCGGTATGAGACATGGTGTTGAACTCCACGTTATAGACTCTTTCATTATATATAAACGTATAAGAAGTTTACAGCAACTTTCAATAAAGCTCGTGGAGACGCGCAGAGATCAAATAAACTTTCGTAAACACACGTATTCGAGCAGCGTGGGTTTCATTTCTTGCGGTATTGCACTTCGCCTGCGGATCTTACAGTCTTCTTCTAAGCCTTCAATTTGTTTTGTTCTTCCCAGACTCTACGTCAGACGCTCAAATAACTGTTCTTAGTCACAAATCCTCAACGTTTCATGACATGCATTTCTCTTTACATTTTGTAATTCACAACTGTGGGTGGAAACGAAAGTTTATTGGTTGAAGAATTTGCAGAGATTTCCATCTGTAGCTGGACTTTTGCGGTGATTTCGGTCTGGCGTGTGTCAAACAATATTTGGGCTCCCCGTGACAGTGTTTCCTCCCTGTTCGCCCGTCGCAGTGGTCACGCAGTCTGAGTCTTTTATTGCCTTTTACCTCTCGAACACTGGACTCCTGGGTTCGAATCTTACTGCTCGGTTTCTGTGTTTGTGTTCTTTGTAGGTGACGGCCTTGCAACTGATCTGTGTTCCGTCCAGAGTTTTACAAAACGACATCTACAAACCTAGAAAACAGGAGGCGGGCGATGTTGCATGCATGGAAATGGACATAGATGCACACAAAACACTTGTCGATAAATCTGAAGAAAGGAGACACCTTGGAAAACCTCAGCGCAGATCGGATGATAATATTGAAACTGTTCTAGAATACACACTGTGGGAAGGTTTAGCGACTTAGTTCGCGATAAGAGAGGAACTGATGAGTGGTTATACATGCTGGGAAATTCTCCAGCAGCTGAGTGACTGGCAGCTTGTCAGATGATCGCTGCTCCATGAAAGTGGTTTTAGTTGAGTAATGTTATTTTCGTTTCGACCCTACATTGCTTGTCTGCAGCAGTATTCTCGTTGCTTCTGAGACTGAAACAAGGAACTGAAATTAAATGACAACGATATCACATTGGGTAATTTAGCTGACAGGAAGTAAGACGGTACGTAAAATAGTGGGGGAATTTGCACTGCCCGCCATCTTGAAACCACGCACGGCAAGATGGCTGGGGCATGTAGCATGCGAAGGAAAAAGGCAACTTCGGGCATAATTGTGGTTTTGAAACGTCATGGGATAAGGCAGCTGGGAGGCTATGACACAGAATAGAAACATGATCTTGCAAAATTAGAAAACGTGCTCAGAGCGCGGTACTTCTGGCACGTTCGCTCTCTTATTGTCCGTGTTATTCGTGAATACTGTCATTGCAGTATAAAGGGAATCACTCTTTCATTTTTAGCGTGGGATATTCTAGTTGCGTCGTCAACTGTTTCTCCGGCTTCTCTGTCTGTGCCTTACTTTACGTAGGCTACTTGTCTCGTAAACGGCGAGACTTCGTATTCCTGTACGTTATGAGAGAACGTGAGAAAATGGGGTTAGGACAGCTGAGCACGCTGTAAAACTCACTCAAGACTGTAACTAACTGACTAAATAACTAACTAACTAACTAACTAACTAACTAACTAACTAACTAACTAACTAACTAACTAACTAACTCCATGGAGCAGAGGTCTTCTTTTGAAACTAACATGCCTTCAGCAAGTCAAGAAATTCCTAGCATTTTACGGAACTCGAAGGTTCATTACCGCATTCACAAGAGCCCGCCACCTGTCCCTATCCTGAACCATATCAGTCCAGTCCGTATTCTTGTATTTCTGTCCTAAAAGGGGAGACACCGTGTTTTGTCTGCTTATCTCGTAAAGGGAGGTATATCCTGTTTGTTGCACTTCTCTCTTAAGAAGTGAGGTGTTTGGATCTTCAGTTTTATCCCAGGCCTCAGTTCATATCACATGAGGAACACTGTCTGTAGTATGACGAGCATAAATGTAGGCATGCCTTTAGGTAAAGCACCTGTTATCGCTGTCCGCCATTAACCAAAATCGGGAAGTTATACAAATTTTAGTAAGAACTTCCAACACGAAATTTCACAAAAATCCGTACGACAACAGTTGCATTGTTTGGTGCCGACAGACAGACGGAAGCACAGACGTTGCAAGGTTAGTGTTCGCTACACGCTTTGCTCAGGGGCGTAAAATAAATCTAAGGCAGAATGCTAAGATGCATAGATTCGAATGGACGGACTGTAAATCGAACAGTGATAACAAGCCTAGAGCGTCCACAGGAACGACAGGCTCACAGACTAATGCTGACACTGTTTAAAGAAGCCGAGGAATGTCTGCCTCAGAGTCTAACACCACCGGCAAGCTCACGCTGTCATGTGTAAGCAGATATGTACGGCGGTTTGTTGGAGCGGGTCGATTGGTTCGCCGGCCACAACACGACGTGATCCCTGCGTATGCCATAAACGCGTAAGGAGGAAGGGATGCATAGCTCCGCTCATTCTGAATCTCCGCAGTAAATAGAGGTGAGTAATCAGCTTCGCACACTGACCGCTTTTCCCCCGAAAGTAGCCCCTAGTATCCACTGAATAGGAGGTGGGGCGGAATATCAAGGATAATTAGAATTTAAATACTTTTTTTCACTGGTTACTTGTGATAATGATTATGGAAAAGATGTCCGAGCAAGAATAACAGGAGGGAATAGATCTTACCAGGCTCAATAAAAAATTATGAAATCAAGATATATAACAAAACACACAAAACTAAAAATATACGCTACAATGTTTAAACCTCTAGTGTTATATGATCGTGAAACGTGGGCAGTGACAGAGCAAACGAATTCAGCCCTTAAAATATGGGAGTGGAAAATACTAAGAAAGATATATGGCCCAATGAAAGATCAGATATTTAGAGAATCCGAACTAATGATGACGTGCAGGTTATGTATAGAAAACCAACTACTGTAACAAAAATAAATGTAAGAAGACTAGAACGGGCTGGTCATCTGGTAAGAAAGTCTGGTGATAGGACTGTAAAGAAGGTATTTCTGTGGAAGCCAGACGGAAGAAGAGAAGCGGGAAGGCCAAAATTACGGTGGCTGGACTGTATTGAGAATGATCTGAAATCGATGGATGTCAAGAGATGGAGGAAGAAAGCACAAGACAGATCCGTACGGGCTATCATTCTAAAGAAGGCACTGGTTAAACTGTAAGGACCGTATGCCAAAGAAGGAGTAGAAGAAGACGAAAAAGAAGTTTAGGCAGTTCCTACGGCTTGTCTGGATACTTTGGAGAAGAGAAAAATATCTTTCCCTCGTCTGGAATTGAACCACGGTTTTGTGGTTGTTCAGACTGTAGCCTGGTCACTACACTAACCGAGATATCCTAGCTCCTCGCCAATCAGCAGTGCCACCACATTTATATATAAGCTTTTGAAAGCACTTCAACCAGTCATGTAGGTGTTCGGGTTGGTAATGAAGGAGTTATATTCAGTGGCAGATGTTCACAGCGCTGCAGTGTTCGCACAGTGTTGTGTCCCTGTCCTACGACAGAACTTGCCCACGCGTACCGTCTCTTTCTTTGCCCTGTACCAGTCAGGGAATCTTCTCATCAATTAAACCGTCACGTAGAACATTACAGGCTCTGCTTAGGAGCTCACCTCACATTGCCCTGTGTGGGTGGGAGTTGTAACAAAAGCTGTGCAGAATGGCAAATATTTTATTGTCTTACTTGAGCCAGAATTAGGATTTGAACAAAGGTATGCTAAGACTGTCTGGTGGCAAGACAGACGGAACGTCTCTGTGTCATTGTTGGGTGCCCACTTTGCAGGTTATTGCAAGTGTTTGTTGTCATACGTTTAACTTAGAGGCCTTGGCGGCTGAGCGCTGTCACCAGTTCTGGATTCACATAGCATTCAATGCCGTGTTGTCTGTTGTTATATTTCAGTCTTTTGCATTGCAGTGCTATCAGAATTTATCACAGTAACTGTATGGACCTCTCAAATTGTCTGCATTCTGTACTTACAGGGCCCAACGTGTTCAGTATTCAACTCTGTGCTTAGAGTTGCAAAATTTACAATTTAACCTTTGACTCAGAAATAAAATCTACGTAACATCACTTTCAGCATTCAGGTTTGTAAAATAAGCATTTTTTAAGTTTACAACGACAGTACATTTATTACATTTCTGTAAGTAATTTTAATATATCTTTTATCTAATAACCTATTTTTCATTAAAAACCATGCTGTCATTAGTTTACATTAGATAGCATAGAATACTACGATTAGAAAATGAATTAGAAAGAATGCAGAAGGAAGCGGATGGGGCGGAGTGTGCCCTCTATCGCAGCAATTTTCTTGAGGGTACAAGAAAAACCCCGAAGGCCTCAGTTCAGTTGGCCAATCTGCGGACCTAGCTTTGGTAAAAAAAGTGGGAATGCTTCCCACTGGACCGCGTTGTTAGACTATTCAAATGTCTTATCATTTTACTGCAGGGATATAAGTTTAGTCTGAAAACTCGCACCCCTCCGTTCAGAGTCTTTCGCATGCCGGTAGGCAGTGCAGTGCTCGCCGGTCTTTCAATTTGCCGTGAGTCCTGTCCCACGCGTTTGAATTTAATGTACTGCAGTTCATGTTAAGCTTTACTGACTATATTTTTAAAAATGTGCCGGGAATATTCTAAAAATGAATGTTGCAGACAGCACACTATATGTAGTAAGAGTAATGCTACATGTTTCGGCTGAAACTGATTAGCCATCGTCAGGCGCAACGACGAGAATACAAAAGGGGGTACACTTTACATTTGCATTCCAGGTTTGAGATCTCAGCCCTTACAAGTTAAACTATACATAGAGTGTAACAAATACAGAATGCTTGAAATGTGTAGTTTGAAGTGTATAAAACGTTAAGAATGTTAAGTAGAATAATGTGAAGCAGGCAGTTACATATCCAATTCTTGAAAGCGACGTGAAGTTTAGAAAAAGTGCGTATAGAGTAGGACTTGCTTGAATTCTGTAAGGTTTTCTACAAGGTTTTGTTTCTGCTACTTGTTTGGAGTACGTTGATAAAGTTGTGAACACTTGTTTAATACTATTTAGATCTTGGTGTAATACAATACATCACTTTCACAGATTCCGATACGTCTTTATTGGTTCGTGCTTGAGTATAAGCTTCTCATAAATAAAAGTCAAGTTCTCTAGGTCTTTTGAGTTTGTTAGTGTGTCATTCTTTCCTACTTTTCGTTTGATTAAGAATAAAAATTGTTTTATTACCCTCTATTTGCCGGTCCGTCTTTTTGACAGGTAACGCCACCAGTATGTTATTATATGTGTGTATTAAGTAGGCAGTGCAACTGACGTTGAGGCCGAAATATATATGCAAGGAAATAAGGAAGAGTGATAAGTTGACTGACTGAGTGGCTGGCTGACTGACTAACTAACTAACTAGCTAGCTAACTAACAAACTAACTAACTAGGTGAGGCAGAGTGGTTCTTCATATACAGATATTTCATCATGTAGTAAAGTCAAGAAATTTCGGCATTTAAGGAACCCGACGTTTCGTTTCCCCTCACACAATGCTCACAGGTGGCTGATGAATGCCATAGTGATACAGTGCATTCAGGACAGACATATCGGAAACGGATCCAGTTGACATTATTTTGTATCTGTTTAGTGTCTCGCCTCTGCGGTCCAAAAGCCAACATTGCACGATCAGTCCACCGATTTTTCATGCTACGTTCCATGAAATGAATACCGGAGAGTCGCCGCTGCTCCTACGTAGGGGCATGGCAGACATATGAACTGGGGAGAACATGACCTGGTCAACACACAGCCTTGACTTAATACGGAATTGCAGTTAACTTGACGGAATAGAGTCCTTGAGAAGCCGATAATCTCTCAGCTACTCGGGGAAACTCCCGCCTTTTATTGTACCCAAAGTTCCATTGCCGTTGTGACTGGTCACGGACCGCAGTTCGATTCTCGTATAGGCTTTCAAAGATGGGATAACAAATTGGGGAATTTGAGAGTGAATGCAATTTAGGCTGTGTAAGTAATGAGGGTGGTGAAATTGCTGATTTTATTTGGAAATGCTGCGCCGAATTCTGTAGGGTTCACGTGACCTCAAGAACACAAACAAATCGATTAGGGAATCAATTTCAGCGCGTGTTGAAAGCAGTGCAGAAGAAACTGGGTCGAAGACAACGTAACTGCGAAACATCCAAGTCTGAACCAGCTTATTCGCGCAATTAGCGGCGCTGAGCCAGCCCGAGAACGAAACTTGTAACGCTAGATACCGTTTGCACAGCCAAGCCGTTTGAGATTGTGTGAGCTGGAATCTGACGTAAGTGCTGGTGGAGCAAAAAGGGGGGTCGAATGTTGCGCTTGACAAGTGAATATCATTCGGCGAGTAAATTACAGTCAACGCCCAATATAGCGCCCTCCGATATAGCCCCACTTTCACCTAGCACTTAAGGAAATCTGTTGGCAGAAACACCCTATTTTTTAACACTTGGAATCCTCGATGTAGCGCCACCCCGCTAGTCGCCATCCTCCAAAGTCCTAGGTGGTACAGCTGTGCCTATAAGCATCAAATAATGTCCGATAGAACACCATGTTGGACTATTCAAGGAATGAGTGTAGTGTGGGTTGGGATTTCTGCCTGGTGGGACAGCATGTTTCAGCGCCTACAGGCTGTGCCAAAACATTTATCAATTTAATATTGAACATCCCCATTCGCGTACGTATACAGAGGGCTGTGGAATCGGAGTCGGAGTCGGAAGGAATTTCAGGTGGAGTCGGAGTCGGAGTTGGGAAAAAATGTACCGACTCCGACTCCGACCTTAGTCTAAAATCTTAACTAGATACTCCAACTCCAGAGCCCTGATAGCTACAGTAACCATTAGACTTGTACTTAAATATAGGTTAGAAGTAAAAAAAGTAGCCTGTTGATTCACGTGGTGGCGATGAAATCTTATAGGTTTACCGTTATTAATGCATATTGAGCTTTTATGAAGGAGTCGGAGTTTTAAAAATCGAGGAGTCGGGGTCGGAGTCGGAAGTTTTAAAAATCGAGGAGTCGGAATCGGAGTCGGAGGTTTTGTGTACCGACTGCACAGCCCTGCGTATACAATAAACAAAATCTTCAATTCCTTGAATGAATGAATGAATACATGTATTTATGTATCTTGTGGAGCCTGATGGTGGCTGTATTTGCCCGAAACCGGTAGCCCAGTAGGTTTAAAATAAAGAGAAGGAAACAAGGTTGGTGGTGACTGATTTCCTTCAAAGAACTGAAGATTTTGTACATTGAAAACATTTATCGTCTAGACAGTTCAACTGTTCCAGCGGCAAGTGTATGTGGGGATAGTGGTTTTTAGTTGCCTTGCCATAGGTTCAATCAGGCACTGACGTCATAACCCCGGCTTCCTTTTGCCTCCTCGTTGCGCCGCTTTCTCAAACCTATTTTCAGTTACTAGTCCTAGACTCTTCCGACGACAGCCTGGAGTATTCGCGTACCACTGTGCACCAGGCGATAACTTGGCTGTTACGTCACCATCAGACTAAAGTAACATTAACAGTACTGTCTTGCATCGTCAAAACTCTGTGTTCTACAACTGAAGTATGCGGTGAAGGACAGTGTTAACAGGAAAGAGGTCTGTGCTTGCAGAGCGCAATTTGCTGCAGCCGTCTTGCAGAATACAACCAATTACTTTTCATTATTGTGGGTCAAACTGATCAGTCAACGCTGTATGGGTGATACACTCAGTGAAAAGTAGAAGTGGAACACTCTGGCGTGATAAAAGAAAAGATATTAAAGCTACAAAACATGAAAAACTGGAGGAAACATTAGCAATGTGGATAGAGCAGTGAAATGCTCAAAATGGCGCAGCAACAGATGAAGTTGTTAAGGAAATGGCGAAGATGCCTGCAAGTCCTGCACACTACTACTGCATTAAATGTTCTATTAATATGTCCTTACTTTGTAATTAATACCCTTTTATCATGTTAAGTAACTTTTATGAGTTTGAAAAGGTCAGCATTGCGATTTACCGCCCCGCTCGATATAAGGCCACAAATTGCGGTCAACAAACGTTGGCGCTATGTCGGGGGCTGCCGCTGTATGTAAAGATGCAACATTCAGGGTGCCCATCCCGTTGTGCACGTACGATACTGTTTTCGATCTTTTCTTTCAGTCAGGCACAACCAGAATAAAAACCCCTTTACCCTTTAGTCCTCGTTGCGACATTTTTCCGTAGCTAACGACCATCTTCAGGCAAATATTTAAATACAAAAGAAAAGTGTTAAGGCAGAGACCTCTCCCTCAATGTTTGCTGAAACAGATATTCGCATTACACTTTAACACTTTGTATTTGCTGATGGGAAGGGCCTGACTGGCTACAGCTTCTGCCTTGACACTTTTCTTTTGTATTTAAGTATTTGCCTGATGATGGTCGCTTAGCAACCGAAACATGTTGCTATAAAGACTAAAGACTAAAGGGTAAAGGGTAAAGGGTAAAGGTGTTTTTGTTTTGATTGTGCTTGACTGAAAGAAAAGCTCGAAAACAGTATGTACGGACGGCTGAGTGTCGTTCTTAGACGCAGTAGGCCTGTGCACATATTTTGCGTGTGAATTCATTTGGCGTTTCAACTTATCACTCTTTCACGGTAGTGAACTTGCGAGAATGAGTAGCAAGTGTGACTAGCTGTTGGCACACAAGTGTATCAAACTGGCCCAAATTAAGGTACTGTGGAGTAGCTTTGTTATACACACTGACAGCGCAGCAACATACAGCGATCACCGCAGCCAGCGCTGCTTGTAATGAAGAATTGAGAATAAATTAATTTGATGTTAAAACAAGAGGGAATACATAATTACTATCAGATAACAGGAGCGTATTCTCGTCTGGATGCCGCTAATGTCATAGCTGGTAGGGATGATTGCATCGTGTTCACAGCAGCCCATTCGAGGCCTTGTGAAACATTTTGTAACAGAGCAGAGCAAGCTGGAGGATCGACCGTTGTTGGTTTCCTCGAGTGCATACGAAATATCACAACTACCCTTCGTACTGGCGGCCGTCTGACCTAACCGCAACCTGACGAAATGCCATGTTGTGTGAAAGGAACTCATTTAACATGGCTACGAGAAGACATCCTCATAGAACTGTACACAGTTTAGTATAAAGTGGATGCTTCGTTAATGAAAATGTAAACTAGACAGGCACCTTTGCAATCGCGCGATATTTTTTATCCGATTCCTACAAATCGTATTTTACGTGTACATTGGTGCTGCCCAACACGCGGCCAGCGGGTCGCGTGAGACCCTCGAGGAACGTATAGTTTCAATAACAATTTTTTTTCCAATGTCGGAACATCTCTTAGTGGGCCAGGGCCTCCAATCGAGGCTTCCTGATCACACTCAGACACACCACACTCGGTGGGACTCCTCTGGACGGGTGATGAGCTCGTCGCAGAGACCTCTGCCTGAAAACACACAACACTCACAAGAGACAGACATACATGTCCCCGGTGGGATTCGAACCCACGATCCCAGCAAGCGAACGGCCGCAGGCCTAAGCCTTAGGCCGCGCGACCGCTGGAATCGGCACAACAAAGTGATAATAGTTACAAAACCGCAGTTTATTCTGTGATCTGGAGGCACTTTCTGGTCAATTCTGGACGAGGCTATTCTCCCTAAATTATCCAAACACTGTACTTAATTCTGTATCACCCGTATTAATAAGGACAGAAGGTTGTCCATAACCACACTCTGCTTTCGGCAGTTATTTTCCTGAAATAAACGCGGGAGTGCAGAAGGGCCGGGTCGATAAACCTTCTGAAATATAACCAGCAAGCACGACATTAATTCTAAGGGCAAAATTGCGCACTGCTAACAAGGGCACTTCTTCAGGAAGACGACTATTGCTTAAGTGGGTGGGATAAATGTACATAATGTTGGGAGAACTATTCGTGATGACAAATAAATTACGAACGCTAAGAAACACAATTTTATGCGCAGTCGAATTTTGAATCGTGGAACCGACGTAAGCAGAGTCTCTTCTGTACTTAAACTCCACAATAAGAAGGCGTATAGGTGAGTTGAGTTATAACACTGTCCACTCTTAACTTCGACAGCGCAGGGAGCCGGCGAGTGGTCATCTACACTCTAGGATATCTTAATTCCGGAAGACATTCGTACCCCTTGATAATAGGCTGGATAGGGTCCAGAGCCAGTTTGGGGGCTTCGGAGAAGACTTTTTGTCCGCGTCGGGGATCGAAGTTAGGTTGCACAGCTTGTGGTCAGTAATTTTACCAACTGTGTTACCGCAATCGGAAATAAACGGAATGGCATATTTTGTGTATTTGTCACTACTTGTCTGACTGCCGGCGATCTTTCGCTTGAACGGAAATCCTCGTCACCCTTTTGGAGGATTACTCCACGTATCTATGTTGTCGCGTTCCCTGGGGTGTCATCGCAGAAACCCAGCTCACTTGCTAATTAGACTTAATCCGATTTAATGTACTCTGACAGGAGACATGGCGCCTGTATTAGTGTGTTTATGTAGATGAGTTAGTTCTGAGGTTGATCGACCTGAAGGCTGTTCAAGTGCTGAGGAAGCAGGTGTGATTTTAATATTGCGTCCCAGCTCTTCACGGGGCTGTATATATACTAGGAGCTGTATTTCATGTGAACCGACCCCAGTGGCCGCACGGTCTAAGGCGTGAGTCTGTGGCCATTCTCATGCTGGGATTGTGGGTTCGAATCCCGTCGGGGACATGGATGTCTGTCTCTTGTGAGTGTTGAGTTTTGTATAGGTAGAGGTCTCTGCGTCGAGCTGATCACTCATTCAGAGGAGTCCTACCGAGTGTGGCGTGTCTGAGTGTAATCGTGAAGCCTCGATAATGAGGAGGCCTTGACCCACCCTGGGCTCTCGCGCCATTGGGGGAAAAAAAATATTGTTGAAACTATGTTTTCCTCCAAGGGATGCGTGTTCTGTAATTTTACCTCATTGATTCAAGAAAGTATAATGCTGAAGACACCGCCATGGGAACGCTAACATCCGACATAAAGAAAATAGATAACGTTGTTAGAAGACTTGAAAGCACATCAGAATAATTTGTTAGATAACCTGAAAGGAACGGGCATGAATCGACAACCAAGATTGGATTTCCAACACCAGCCCAAGGGCCAGCGGGACACAGGGCGACCTAGACAAATCTGTAAAGACCAAAAACACCTCGAGTTTTAAAGGAACAGGATCTAGACTCTAAAGCTTAGACACGTTCATGATGATGATGATGATGATGGTGATGATGATGATGATGCTGTTGATGATGACGATCATGATGATGATGGCGACGACGACGATCAAAAAGAAGAAGACAGAGAAGGCACTTGACATGCTTAACACCGAGTGTCATGGGTCTGCCAGTTTCTGTTTTATAGGCTATCAGAGCAATATAGTGTCTAGACTTGTCGAGTTTACGAGATTTCGGAAATAGCAGACTGTACATTACGACCAGGAATTTATGAAACGTGAATTATTGATGATATGTCTGAGCAAGGAGAGCTTCTTGTGGCCCATGGTCTGCGGCAAGAGCAGGGGGATGGTAACAGCATGTCATCGTGGTGCTAAGTGGCGGAGTGTTTGTAAGTGACTGTGATCAGTTGTTTGTCCAGCCAAGCGGAATGTTGAACAAGTCACCTTGTGAAAGGGAGCATGTAAACAAAATGCCTGTAAATCAGTCGACATCACTAATTCGATACGACATAAGGGGATATGAATTATGTTGTTACAGTTATGAACAGCAGCTGTCCTAGCGCTTGTCTGTAACTGTTAAAATTCTTCTTTTCCTTGAAAGGAAACAGTTTATGCCGATACAGTAATTTTTTTAATCCTCCTGTTCCTTGAAAGAAACACATTAGGCTAATGTGTCAGTGCATGAGTGTGTTAGTGCGCGCGGATCCACTTGACCGATCTTCACGCAACACGGTATGAACTTTGCGCCTGTGGAGGCCACTCCAAAACCTTACTTTTTAATTTTCTACAACTGACATTAGTAATCTGGCGCAAGCGCAAACTTGTGCGGGAGGAGTGACGCTGTGGACACTGTACACAAAACAGTACAAGTGCGTGCTGTGCCGCAAGTACACATGACACTGACACAGGCTGCTACGGTCCATTGTGACATCTGATGTAGTTCGCTCAGAACAGGGTGCCCGATTGACAGAAGTTAGGCAGAATCTGCGGTACTTTCAGACGACGACGACGACGACGACGACGACAGCAGCAGCAGCAGCAGCGGCAGCAGCAGCAGCAGAAATAACAACAACAACAACAACAACAACAACAACAACAAGAACAACAACGTGTAATTGGATGAAAGCAGCAGTTTGATTCCGCAATTGTGCCTGACGTAAACAACAAATTGTCAGAAGCTGACTTTAGAGTCGTTTATGAATATGCAACGCTGACATTCTGTTTGCGTTTTAACATGCTACGTCATACAGAATATGGGGGTTCTTCCACACTGGGATAAAATTCACATGCTGTGAGTGGCAGGTGAATGGCATAAAGCATATGTGCAACTAATGAAGTAGCCTGTTTTATCTAAGGGCTGTACACACTATAATCATTAGTGACGTCAGTCTCACTCTAACGTGAGCACTAACATTAACGTGGTATCAATGCGCAATGCGACTGCTACACACGTCAAATCGTTACAGTGACGACAAAAATAATAAATTCTGATTGTTTTATTCTAGTGAACTGTAATTTTGCCTGTTGTTTTGTGTGGGTGTGAAACATGGTGTCTCACACAGAGGGAGGAATGTGGGCTGAGGGTGTTCGAGAATAGTGTGCTGAGGAAGATATTTGGGCCTAAGGGGGACGAGGTAACAGGGGAGTGGAGAAGACTACATAACGAGGGGCTTTATGATCTGTACTCACCAAATATTATTCCTGTGATAAAAAAGTGAGATGGACGGGGCAAGTGGCATGCATGGGAGAGAAGACAGGTGCATACAGGGTTTTGGTGGGAAGACCTAATGGAAAGAAACACTTGGAATACCTAGGCATAGGTGGGGTGATAATATTAAAACGGATCTTCAAGAAGTGAGATGGGGACATGGACTGATTTGATCTCTCTCAAGATTGGAACAGGTGGCGGGTTCTACTGAATGCGGCAATGAGCCTTCGGGTTCTATAAAATGCGGGGAACTTCTTGACTAGTTGAGGACCTTCTAGCTTCTCAGGAAGGACTCTGTTCCGTGCAGTTAGGTAGTTAGATAGTTGTTTACTTAGGAGGAAACACCAAACACGGACTGTAAATCTAAGTTGAAGGTTTGTGTGCTTTTCTTAGGTTTATGCAGCAAGAAATACTGTACCTGGGAAGAAGAGAACCGGAATAATAGAAAAACAAATTGTTATTCCACATTCGAGGCGTGAGGTTTGATGCTTCTAATTCTGTAAGCAATACAATTGTAGCATGTTTAGCGTTACCTAATTATGTGGTCGTAGTACCTGAGACGCTACTGACGCCTAACGTAATGTTTGTCGTTACAGAACCATGTGATGTGCATGTAGAACAGGGCACTAGGCTGTCAGGCATTACGTAGACCTCTGTGAGAGATCAGGAGACATTTTAACGAGTACCTAGCATAATATTTACAGTTCAGAGTTCATACTTTACGTTGAAGATTAGCCCTACTTGTTACAGACGACTTCCACGACATTCGACATATCGCCATCACTCGCTGCAATAAAGCACCTACAATCAACCTTTCCAATTCCATCTGTAATACGACACCAGACGGTTACCTTTCCACTACCGGGACGCGACCAGGCCTTACTGCGTGTTGTGCGATCCACTGCAACGTGTGGCTAGGGGACAACGAGGATTGGAGGAAGGGTAGGAAACGTGCGGTGTGTCAGCAGCGTGAATGAAATGCCCACACGGCAACGCAAAGAATGACTTCTAAGTACAGCTGTGGAGTCGGAGTCGGAAGGAATTTTAAGTGGAGTCGGAGTCGGTAAAAATGTACCGACTCCGACTCCGACCTCAATCTAAAATCTTAACTAGATACTCCAACCCCAGAGCCCTGATAGCTACAGTAACCATTACACTTATACTTAAATATAGGTTATGAGTCTAAAACGTAGCCTGATGATTCACGTGGTGGTGATGAAATGTCTTATAGGTTTACCGTTATTAATACATATTGAGCTTTTATGAAGGAGTCGGAGTCGGAGGTTTTGTGTACCGACTCCACAGCGCTGCTTCTAGGCCGCTCAATATCATGGCCTGTGACACTGCTGTGCCAGCGCATTCCCCGGAGTTGGCAGCTCCACAATTTATCCTGCGGAGTGTCCGGAGTCTGAAGTGCTGTAATCGCCTTCATTACCTCGGAATTAGGGAGGGAAATGCAACAAATAACGGCGACGACGGCGATGTACCGAACAGCGTGGAGGTCATCTGGAACAAGCAGTCTTGAGGACGTACAGCACAGAGGACAACTGCGATCATTATGCTAGTTATTCCTTCAAACATTTCTCTTTCTTTGTTGTCCGTCTGCAACAGCAGACTGCGGACAACGGTCACCTTCTTTCGCCCCACTCTGTATAGAGCAGTTTACTTAATTGAAATAAGGTAGACTATATGACACTTGTGAGTTCCTTCAGAAAAAAAAAAAATATTTGGACAGCCATATGCATGCTGAAACATGGCACCCATTGGGCAATCCTCCCTAACTGGTAAATGCAGTTTCGTGACGGTGTACATAAGCTTGTTTCTACGCAATTTATGAAACTTCGTAGTAGGCGTTAGAACAAGATAGGAAACGTACATGTAACACAACACTGAGGCACATTCGGATCTTTGCGTTCCGACTAGTTTACACGGTCCTTACTCTTCCAATTCTAACGATCCCACATACCGGCTTGAAAAGAAATATTCCAGGTAACGCACATACCTCAAAACAAGAAACTATTTGTTTGTTATTGGCCTATTACCTGCATAAACATAAAATGTGACTAAACAGATATTAATGACAGTTTATTCGTTGCGTTACTTCTCGGTTTTTTTAATCGCAGACCGCAGACGTAAATTGTATATGCTTCTTCTTTAATTACACGTCATGCAAGTCGCATATATGTGGCGCCCGTTATGTTCCGAACGTCACCTCTTTCTTTGTCCTCTCTGTCTGTTACATAGTTCTCTAAGTTATTTCGTAAACCATACGATCTCTGATAAAATGCTTTTGACATAAATGTGTCCACATATATTATCAGGACCAACTCGTAAACAATTCAAATCACAATGCACCATGGTTCATAGAACTCCCGACATGTTTCGGTGTGAATTCACACCATCTTCATGGGAACAAATAGTTTGAATTCACACCGAAACATGTCGGGAGTTCTATGAAGCTTGGTGCACTGTGATTTGAATTGTGTACGAGTTGGTTCTGATAATATATGTGAAAACATACGTACACGGTATGGACAACTTTAAATTCCACATAAATATGTGTTTTGATTTTCTGTGCACTGTTTTTATGAAGCTTTTTCAACTCAAGAAGAAGTTAGCTACAGGCTGTCATAAATGGATGTAGGTCTCCACGTAAAGCGTCCTTTATTTTTTAGATATTAAGTGGATTTGAAATTAATCGACGGATGTCCTTAAAAATCCCCCTTATAAATTTCAAGAAATGCGTCCAGCGGGAGCCGAATTATTCCATACGGAAAGACGGACGGACAAACACAAAGAAGCTGTCGCAATGTGCAGTTGTTTTCCGACAGCGCCTAAGAAAAGGAATGTACTCTCTGAAAGAAATAACTTTCTACTTTCATAAAAGTTTCATGAATTTAATGATCCTATAATTTACGGAGGATGGGTAGGGTCTGGGCAGTGTACTGTGACAGTTTAAACTCTTGCATTGCTTACCGTGATGAGTAGAGCACTCGTCCGTCTTGATACAGTCTGACGAACTTATTGGGTGTAGTGATGGTGTGGAGATAGGAGTGTTTGCCATTGTAGAAATACGTGTCCGGTTTCCAAATTCGTTGCAACATTGAAATGCTGAGTGCCAGCGTCTCTTTGTTGCCCTGAAAGGCAAGCCGACGATCTACCCACGACTGACGGAAGTAGCAGTCCATCGAGTAAGTCTGTAAACATCGGCAGCCATTCTGACTGAGGCACAGCGCTATCGTGCTTCTAAATACAGCTGATACTTAGTTTATTGTACACTGCAGGGATGAGGGCACATGTGCGTGGGTCTCCTGTTGAGAACGTCCTCCTATGTTTCAATAAAATCCGTGGTAACTTATACCGCTGCCACCCACATAGAATATCCTTAGGTACGTGTGCTTCCCTTTTTACGTTTGGTTCTTCGCAAACAGAAATTTCGGTGAGAATTGAAAGACGTGCATTTGCATGAGATTACTGAGTAGGTTTCTTCCCTTCTTGTATAAAAAAAATTAGACTGATGATGACGCCCCGACGCCCGCCTTTACACCTGGTTTGAGCATTGATCGATTTGACTGATATACAGGAAATTTGTTTTGAACATTGTGTCACTGGCGGTAATTACAGACGTGTAATATTCCATTTCATATATTGCTATTAACATTGTGGACACAGAACGTGTGAGATAGGAGCGACTGTAACGACACTTGGTGCGGGTTCCTGAAATTTTACATGCTAAAAAAATGTTCGGAAATTATGTAGGCCAATTTTTCAGTTTAGTACACCATCCCCAGGCACCCAGAACAAACACGAAGTTTACTAGTATATGACCTGCATTAGTTTTGAATTTAACTGGTGTATAAAATCACTTAATGGATCCACGGGTAATGTCCCATTATTTGCGTCACTTATATGTATTTGCAGGGTTACCTGCTGCCCTCAAGCCTGGGGAGCAGGTTCCTCCAAAATGTTGGTACGTACCTGCCAAAGGCCATGGTGGCTGTGCGAAATTGTGCCGATATCAACTTGAGAGCAAGATTAATGAACCAATGCACGTACGAGGGTAAACTTATTGCAAGAAACAGAAATAAATCTACCTGAAGATTCTAAACCAAGCACTGTTTTTGAGTCAATAATTAATTCTACGCGGAGCCATATTTTACTGTTACAGATGAAATTTTGGATTACCCGTCATAACCAGTAGCTTATTTAAGGGGTGTGTTTTCCTCCAAAATCCTATTTGAACAGCATATGATACTATGACCACATTAGTCCAGAGGTCCAAAGTACTAACTCTTGAACTAATGCATTTTATGGTACGTCGTTAAACGTAAATTACGAAAAAGTAAAATTGTAACTATTCGACTCGCCGAACTGCGTGCATATGCAGCAGGAACATAAGGATTATGAGACCTGAAGGAACTCCATGCTGAGTTAGTGACACACGTTTTATTGCAACTGTGACAGGAAATTACTGTGATTTTTTTAACAGAAAGAATCACTAATTTAAAAATTTTCAACTAATTATCGTTTTGTATGACATAAAAATGTATTTATTCATGCCTGTGCACCTACCATATCCATTTCAGAAATTGGTCCCATACTCCTGACCATGATGTCAACTTCTATGATGGCGGGCGGACCTGTAAGGAAGTAACACGAAAATTTTTACCGGCATACAAGACTGGCAGTGTACGTCTAACGTCACCCTGAGGCGCATTCGTATAATTATTGTTGAAGTGGAAAAGCACTAAGTATTACATATGCTGAGTGTGTGTTTGGAGCCTTAGTTATCCAGCATGCAAAGCGCGTGCTTCATATTGTATTGCCATCTGTGGCCTGTCCGGCTGTACCATATTTTTTCACATTGTCTCATAAACGGCACGACTTTTGAAAAAAAGTAACTGAACATAAAACGTATGTTTTTGTTTTTTCTACAAATTTGCCTGAAATATTTCTCACTCTAAGAAGAATTCATCGAGATATTATCATAAATGTGCATTGGTCTTTATATAAAGTACCCATCATTCGTCTCAGATTTTAATGAAACTTGAATATTCTTGACAGATTTTCGAAAAATCTTCAAGTACCAAATTTCATGACAGCCCCTCCACTGGGAGCTGAGTTGTTCCATGCGGACAGACAGACATGACGCATCTAATAGCTGCTTTTCACAGTTTTGCCAACGCGCCTAACATAAAATAAAGCCACCAATAAGCAACTTATTTTTGTGTGTTGCCCGTCAGATGAGACAAGTCGCTGCCGCAGTTCACTCCACACCATGAGTTCTGTCCAGGTACCAGCACTATCATTTTAACGTTCAAACGAGACCACCCCCTCTCCACTGGACAACACAACATTAAGTGCACCTTACCCTAGAAAAGCATCAGTAGTTCCTAATGCTAAAACCGACGTATGTAGAATACGATAAACAAAATAATGACTGAAACCACGCAAGGCAATAATCTAATAAAAATGTAATACAGAAACAGAGTAATAATGTCGACCAGTAACGTCTTTCATGCTGGAATGACTCTTCGATCAATCATTAAGCATTTTCGTGAAATTTCTTAATTGCGCATGGTTATCGTTAGAGAAAACCTTGCTTGGATGCTTGTAGGCGTCTTATACCTGCAAATTATTTTTATATGTCGAACAAATTTGTTTTACCAAGGTTCGTATTTCGCACCTTGGAGGGTGCTACCAGACATGAGATCATACACTGCAGATACCGACTACTAATCTGTTTTATGTCAGTTCTTCGCTCGTAAGGCACGGTTTTGCGTTGGTTCAGGTTAATTAAAATCGAACTGTTTCAGGATGGATTCTTCCGAACAGGAGTGCGGAGCGAACAGCGCGTGACAAACAAAAAATTTGCTGTCTTGAAGATCCTTTACCCCACAAAAGTTTATGCAGAAATATATCACACTCAGGGTGGCGAAAGCAAGTGTGTTGACGTAAAGCAGCTGACAATTACAAAGTCTGATTTGAGTGTAGATGACAGAGAAGGCTAAACGCCTCAGTATAGAGTATAGGCAATACTAAGACACGACCGATGAAATTGTATGAAATTTCACGTCACCAGTTGCTGGTTCGGTCATCCTGTAGTTAGCAGCCATGCAGACAGCGAGTTCAGTCGGTCATCGGACTGTGCTAAGCAGGGGAGGTTATCGGAAAGCCTGTGTGTGTAAGCACTCAGGGGCGAGAACTGCTAGTTAATTCGAGTGGCTAAATTCCCCGATTACAGGAACAGTGCACGTGCTTCACCATGCAGCCTGTCCTGCGCCAGGCGGCAGCTGGGGCGGCCGTCTGGCGCTGCCCAAAAGTCGTGTGTGTCGCTGAAGTGAAGGGACTGGTGCAGAACATATAAACCTCCAGACCTTCCGGATGGTATGCCGAGAGAATGTGTAGTAACTAACGTGCGATAAATAAGTGTATGGATAATTGGAGCTGTGGCGGTGTGATACTAATTAAATGAAAAACATGACATATAGCCTATGGCTTCAATACACATTATAGTAAGAACTATTTACAAACTTAGTAATATACAGGGCTCACACTAACTTAGCTTTAAGTGAAGCCTATACCAATAGTGTAGGCCGGAACAGCTCAGTCGGTATAGCAGCTCGCTACGGGCTGGACGGTCCAGGGATCGAGTCCCAGTGGGGGCGAGATTTTCCGCATCCGTCCAGACTGGCCTTGGGGCCCACCCAGCCTCCTCTACAATCGGTACCGGGTCTTTCCCGGGGTTAAAGAGGCCGAGGTTTGGGGCAAGCCTAGTGGCGAGGCTAACGACAGGGTAGAGCTACACCTCTACTCCCCCTTGGACCTTAGGCCAGCACAGAGATCCCTTTACCTTACCTTATACCGTCAGTACTAATACTTTACGCAAAGAAAGACATTAGCTATTTTATCCCGCGTACTACGTCAGCTGATAAATTTTGCTTCTGGTAATGGCCACGCATAGGGTCGAAACATGTCGTGTTTGAGTTGTACACACTTGTGTTCGATGGTTTTATTGTGTTTTGCTAATTTGTTCGAAACTTGTTTAAAGATGTTGCCAAATGTCCGGCACCGATTTGGCCTTTTAGCCTGAACACTCGATGTGTCTTGTTTACAGGACTGGTGTACCAGCGCACGCCTTACTCATCGCAGCTAAAGGTAGGCACCCACGACTTCTGACTCGCACAGTTTATGTATGTAGCCTGGATACTACAGAACAGAACTGCGCAATTAAATGCTTTAGGGCAGGGGTCTTCAACTTTCACTTGCTCAAGGGCCACATTTTAATGGCAGAAAGATTCGCGGGCCGCATTCACGTTTTACAAAGTTAAGCTTGCGTTTTATTGCAGGAGATGCCTACTAATATTTCCCTACATAAACATGGGATAGTTTTGTTATTTTATTTATTTATTTACGGTTTATGATTTACTTTGTTATTTGCTTATTCCCAAAAGAATATTTCTAGAAATAGAACGCAGAAGCTACGCCAACTCAGAGGGATTTAGGTTCAATTAGAAAAAAGATACATACGCAGACTCTAAAAATGTAAATTTTATTCTTAATATTGTTAATTGACATGTGTAAACAATTTCACAAGCATAAAAAACTTTCATCTTTAGTGAGAAATTTGGCACTGTTTATTTTTCACCAACCTGTCTGTATCAGCTTACTAACTGCCCTGCAAACATTCCATCCTGTAGTCTAACAGTATTTACTGCGAAATTAACCAAGATTTCATATACAAAGAAAAAATATATGTTTAAAATTTTAGTACAAAATTTAAAATATTTCAGAATGAATTTCATTTAACATTTATTTATTTGAATTAAACTTCCTACACTCAAAATTCAGAATTTGTTTGGGGCCGCACAAAGACATTCGGAGGGCCGCATGCAGACCGCGTGCCGCGGTTTGAAGACCCCTGCTTTAGGGTAATCACTTTTTGTTCAGTTTGCATGACAGGAGCTTTGCAATTTCAAAATATCGTGTCAAATTTACGCACCGCCAAAATCTGGGCGCACGCTGTTGTCGTAGCCTCTCAAGAGATTGTCCAGGATTTCGGATATGTTCCTATGGTTGTTGAACTGCGCCACCTGTAGGCTTCCAGGTCTGCAAGGAAACAAACACGTCCGCTGTTAGCGAGTCTCTTAACTCAGGCTGTGTTAGTTGAAGCGTGTGCCCGTGTCGTAATTCCAAGCCTGTTATTATCGTCGTCGTCGTCGTCGTCGTCGTCGTTGTTGTTGTTGTTGTTGTTGTTGTTATTCAGTTCTGCTCTGTTTTATCTTAACATCTTTTGTAAAGACATTTGTGTTCATAGAAACGCGTACATTTCTTTCCCAACCTAAAAGAGTCACTTATCATATAACGCAGGTCTTCAGGTAAGGGTTAAAGATGGCCTTCAGGTATGAAGGGTAGCTGAAACATTAAAAAACAGTACCTAGCAGCCGAAGCGCGGTGGTCGTCTTGCTTTGAGGTTGGTCGTGGGGTTAATAGTTATGTGTTACGAATTTTTTTACTAAGCCGTGGAAAATTTAAGCACTTACTGGTAGCATGTAAATAACGTTTGGTCATCGAAACATATTGTTGGATTTTCAAAGATTTTGACATAGATCTTGGAAAGTGTATTAGTTTGTGAGAATGGTAGGTAGCTGGCACAGGTGTAGGGTCATTTGGAACTGTCGGTGATGAAATTCAAGGCCCTGTTTTCATACTATTATGATACATTTCACTTGCGTACGTCTTTTCTTAAAAACTGATTTCATTACAAAAAGAATGAGTGTTTTATATTTTCTACATTAAAGTTGGCTGGAAAGGTTGGTATTGCATTTAGAAGGACTCGGGGAGAAGCTTGCGTAGTGCTGGCATTTGCTAGTGTACCTGCTTCGTGCTGATTGTTGATAAACCTTTATTAAATATTATACAGGCTTCCAGAAAGAGAAAAATGCAGACTTCAACAATGCTTCGGCATGACGTATGGTCGCACTCACGTTCGGACGAAGAGCAGTTCTAATTGTGCAGTTATTGAACCGAAAGTGTCTGTATTCATGGAAACAAATAGCCTGTATGACATCACTGTGCAACAAGAGGTCACTCACTAATTGAAGTGCACTGCACCTGTCACATTTCAATTGTACCGATTTTAAAGGGATGGCACCCCGAGCGCTGTAATGTGAACGCGTGTTACTTCACGTTGACTGAACCACTTATGACACCCCAGAGATTGCGGCTTTTGGCACCACCGTTCGTAGAATATGACCGTGAAAACTTTTTCGCTGTCGGGGGGGGGGGGGTGCTAACCCTGAGGCTCTATATAATTTAAGCTTAATTTTAAAAATTATGTTACAAAATCATGTCGTACGTATAACATAACGCTGTGTGCAACTGCATTTATATACATAAAATATAACTACATGTTCCGTTACTCAGTCACAGCGTCCTATCTTCTTGTTTTTTTAATTTTATTAATTTATATTTCAGAATTCTTATGTACTATTTATTAGCCGATTTCAGTGGCTTATTTTGGCTGAAGAGTAAATCACGTAAAACTTTTGATATAATAATTTCTACAAAAATCTGTATGTTTAAAATTTCGGTTATGTCGCAGACCGCATAATTCAGTATTCAGACTTCTTTTGTATCTAGTCTGCCGTGTTGTGTCATGTTGAGATATGTCGCAGACTGTATAATTCAGAATTCAGACTTCTTTTGTATCTTGTCTGCCGTGTTGTGTCATGTTGAGATATGTCGCAGACTGTATAATTCAGAATTCAGACTTCTTTTGTATCTTGTCTGCCGTGTGGTGTCATGTTGAGAGATTACGCAGGCCGTGTTCCACGTAGCCTGCTTTTGGAGCGGCGCTTGTTACGTTCTGTCGCCCTGTTGCCTCGTGCAAAGAGTGCCTTGTGTCTCAGGTTACTGAAGATATTGAGTGATGTCATGTGAGAAGCCGGTCAGTTTCTGACAATAAACCATTACCGCACAGCTGACAGTGAGCGATGGAAGATCAGAGAAGAGCCTGGCGTCCAGGTCGATGTTTATAGATTTGATGGATGAGTTTACACAATCGGCACTTCAGACCCTGCGTTAAGAGCGGAACAGTCCTCACATCTTGCCCCTCGCTTAATGTTAGGCTTGACACGCGGAAAGCCGCGTAATCACAGCAGACTAATTCAATGGAGTAGGGAATAGTTGCTCAGCTGGTCAAAAAATACCGCATATTTGGTGGAACTCGACGTTTCATTACCGCATTCAAAAAAGCCCTTCAATGACACGTACTTTCAGCCAGTTGGATGCAGTCCAATCCTTCATATTCTGCGTACTTAAGGTCCAGTTCAACACATCCCATCTGATTCTAGGCCTCTTACGTGGCCTAATTCTTTCAGATTTTAAGAGTAAAATTTAGTACGCGTTTCGCATTTTTCGAGTGCTTTCTACAGGCCCCCGCCCATCTGATCCTCCTTGCTTTATTCAAGCTAATAATATTAGCAAAGGCTGCAAATAATGAGGCTCCACATTACGCAGTTTCCTCCAGCATCCTTTTACTGCCGTTTATGCAAGTCATATTTTTCTGTCCTCCACAGCATCCTGTTCTGTGTGTGTTCTTAGGGAATAGCAAAATATTTGGCATTTTTGGTAAGCGATTTGTTCTATTAATGCGGCATTTTGTATATAAAGAAATATAATATTAGTTACAATTAAATTGCTTTTATTTATGGCAAAATCATAAAAAGTACACGCGAATAAGGGAAAGTAGAAGGAAAAACAGAAGGGCAGACGTAGAGAGAAGGATAACAGGCACTTAACTGGGTGTCTTAAAGATCTAGATTTTGCTGATGGGCTGCAATAAAGTGGCTCAGGAACTGAAGGGCGATCTGTTGAACACAGGATGAACACCGGCGGGGAATGAAGGCGGGCAGTTTCTTGAACAGGCGAGTGACAGCATTCGAAGAAGGGCTTGTTATTTGGTGCTAGTTAACAATATAAAGGGCTCGCTGTGTGGAGCTAGTTAACAACACGAAGGGCTCGCTGCGTGGAGCCAGTTAACAACACGAAGGGCTCGCTGTGTGGAGTTAGTTAACAACACAAAGGGCTCGCTGTGTGGAGCTAGTTAACAACACGAAGGGCTCTCTATGTGGAGCTAGTTAACAACACGAATGGCTCGCTATGTGGAGCTAGTTAACAACACGAAGGGCTCGCTGTGTGGAGCTAGTTAACAACACGAAGGGCTCGCTGTGTGGAGCTAGTTAACAACACGAAGGGCTCGCTATGTGGAGCTAGCTAACAACACGAAGGGCTGGCTGTGTGGAGCTAGTTAACAACACGAAGGGCTGGCTGTGTGGAGCTAGTTAACAACACGAAGGGCTTGCTGTGTGGCGTTAGCTAACAACACAAAGGGCTCGCTGTGTGGAGCTAGTTAACAACACGAAGGACTCGCTATGTGGAGCTAGCTAACAACACATTTCGGTTCGATAATCCATTACCTGATACGCAATTTCTTTACACAATTATGAACAAAAATGTTTTTAATGGAAGAAATTATTGAATGGTTTCAAGATCCGATTTATAACTGATAAGAATTTCTTGTCCTTTCTTTTTCTTATAATTTCACATATTGCCTTATGTTCATGCATTTATCACGCAGTCTTGCACATTGGTGCCAAGCAAATCACGTCACATAGAATGCGTTAAATTTTCGTCGGCGAAAATCATTTGAGACGGAGTTTTTAAACGTTCGTGAAACCGTCCTATAGCCTATGTATCACGTATAGCAGGCTTAATGCATTATGATTGTATAAGAATGCTTTCCACAGAGAAGTGGATGAGAGGTTATATTGGTTCGATGCAGAGAGTAATGTAGCCTGTTCCTGCAACTCTCATTGCAGATACGCCTGTACTAAAATGGACTGGAACGTGTTCAGTGGTTACAAAGGTAAATAAAATGTAAAGTTCACCCTATAACCTGCCATGAGGTTCAGGTGGGGAGTAGAGATGTAGGTCTGCACTTTCTTTAACCTTGACGCTAGTTGGGGTGGGTGGTCAAAGCCACGCCCCGGGAAAGAGTCCTAGTACCCATTGTACAGGAGGCTGGGTAGGCCCCCGGGACGGTCTCAACGGGTGCGGAATGTCTCGCCTCCGCCGGGATTCGATCCCCGGACCGTCCAGCCTGTAGCAAGTCCCTATACCGACTAAGCTATGGTTAACGCAGATGATTTTTCCTCTTACGAATATCGTAACGTCTGCAATTTTATTAATCAACAGGCAAGATTTTTTAATTTTAAATTGAGTAACTACCTGCTTCAAATCTTGGAGATTGCATTATCTGTCGTATAATATGGGTTTCAGCACAACGTAGAACAGTTGTAGTAGGCTACATTTCTCACGTCAAGATGCTGATAGAAATTTTAAAGTTGGAAGTATCTATATGTGCTATCAACAAAGGGAAAATAAGGCTTTTGAACTACATGACTCAGATTTGGGGTAAATAAATATGCCACTAACCTCTAGTACTCTAATACTAATGCTAATACGAATACTAACACTGATACTTGTCACATGCTGCGAAAGAAATATTGTTAATGACCCCAATCCCTTATTCAACCTCATACTCGAAAAACACACTACTCAGGTGACACCTAATCAGGCACCCCTCACTTGCTATCTTGCAGTCATTCCGCAACCACCACAACGTCAACAACAGTTCCAACATCCCGGTACGTTGTTACGATAGATAGTAAAGTGAAGTTATTCCACATATAAAATCCTGGTGCCTATCCAAATTGTTTCAACTTTTGCATGCCTGGTATAAAGCAACCACTTCATCTCTTTGAATAATTTTGTAATTTTATAGGACGAGGCCAACACCAGGCTTACCATAACAAGACTGAACACCTGTGTTTCTACATTACACCTATTCACAGAATCTACGACGAAAACTTACAACACGTCAACAGCCCTCATGTATATTTCAGCAAGGCGTCATGTGGCCAACAGTGTTTTTAACGAACTTTTAAATAACCAGGCTGATGTAATTTTTAAGTGTTTTGTATGTCTCCCCTGAAGATGGTGTGAAGTCACACCGAAACATGTCGGGGGTTTTGTGAATCTTGTATTGTGATTCGTGTTGTGTACGACTGGGTCCTGATAGTGTATTGTTAAGCTCAGTCAGTGATATTTAAACACACGCAGCTACAGCTGGCACATTTACTTCATGGTACAAATCTTCGGTACCAGACTAAGCATAGAAGTTGTCAGTCTTAATGCCGGACGATTAAAACGCACTTAGTGTCGCAGCATCCCGGAATACCTGAATCTTCCTCTGCACGACTCTGAGAACCTCAAATCTCCTCAATTTCGACATACAGTCCCTAAGCTCTCCGCGTCAGGAAATCCAATTGAACAAGATTAAAACGGAATTTACCCGTAGTACTTCAGTATTGGTACCTCGTACTATAACTAACTAACTAACTATCTAACTAACTAACTAACTAACTAACTAACCAACCAACTAACTAACTCCATGGAGCGGAGTCCTTCTTGAGAAGCTAATAGGTCTTCAGCTAGTCAAGAAATTTCCCGCATTTTATGGAACCCGAAGGTTAGTTACCGCATGTACAAGAGCCCGCCACGTGTCGCTATCCTGAGCCAGCTCAACCCAGTCCATGCCCGCCCATCACACTTCTTTAAAATCCATTTTAATATTATCCTCCCATCTACGCCTAGGTACCTCGTACTAGGCTATCTGCATTTTGGGCGCAGGGATGCGAAAAAAAATAAGATACACAGGACTGTCAGGTTGCTCACTCAAAGTTTCCCTAACTTTTGTACTAAGGGTACGAACAGAAATCTATCTTGTCTCTGTAAGTCCAGTCTAAGTCTTCACAGCTGACACTAATGTCGTTCCGCTCGACATGTTGGTAGTATCACAGGACGACAGGACGAATGTTGCACTAGATCTCCTGTGTGAGCCCATCAACAGGCCTGCCTGTGCACACTGCAATCACTTCAAGAACTGCTATGGTGAAGGCCTACATCCAGATTCCTTTTGCTGTCCAGATAGACGCAATCACTTTGAATTCCATCCCGTTCTGGTGGTTTCACCATTGTTTAAAGTAGAGCTACTCTTTATTGTTTTATTCACAGCTGGTTCCGATCCTATGCTATGGAATTTCCGTTTGATAAACATTTAAACGTTAATTGGCAACACCTATTGATATTTCCTTTTTATTGATTTCTCTAATGATTAGTAACGTTCAGTGCTTCATTGTGCTAATACTGCGTTGGTCGTTGTCCATTGTTACAGCTGCATGTGATACTATACTGACAGATTACTACTTCTACCACTACCGTTATGAATTCTAAGACTGCCCGTATGAGATCCAGTAGTTAGCCTAGTGGATGACGAGCCTACGTAAGGGTTTCCGTTTCCGTCCAAACTCTCCATCAATTTTTTAAGGGGAAATTATAGTAAACAACTGTCAGCACAGTGAGAAAGAGTACTCTGAAGATCGGAATACGCCCAAATCCAGACACGGCTTCTGTATGAGAGTCCTGAGCAAACTCCTTCTCACGCTTGTCAGATTGTCTTTATGTGTGGTGAAATTTCTGAGGATATTCTGTCATCTCCTGTTCAGCCTTCCAACAGCTGTTCCTCTCCATTAAGGAAGTTCTGTGTGGGCAACGTCGGTGGGGTATCACATGCATCAGACCTTTGCGCAAGGCTGACTGCAGCAGTGTTCAACGGCTAGTCGCTGGGGCAACACATGCATCAAACCTTAGAGCAAGGTTCAGTGTGCAGCATTGTTCAACAACCAGTCGCTGGGGCACCACGTGCATCAGATCTCAGCGCGAGGCTGAGTGTGCAGCATTGTTCAACAGCCAGTCACTGGGGCACCACATACATCAGACCTTAGAGCAAGGTTCAGTGTGCAGCATTGTTCAACAGCCAGTCGCTGGGGCACCACGTGCATCAGATCTCAGCGCAAGGCTGAGTGTGCAGCATTGTTCAACAGCCAGTCGCGCGACTTCGCCGCTGTCTTCTTACCAGCCAAGGCACATGGTTGTTGGGCCTTGTGCAGGCACTGGAATTTGCCACACTACCTGGTATTTACAGTCCCCCCGTTACCGTACCCCCCACCTCGACCATGACCCGATCGATCAAGAAGTGTCGAAGTTAGACAGCGCTTCAGCCAAGCCCAGATGAATTCCTAGTAGCCGCCGGGAGATAGGACCTGATTCGCGTCTGGTACACAGAACCCGTTCTCGGAGTGGACCTTGAGATCCTGTTGGCGGATTGGGATAGGTTATGTTGATGGGATTGCAGGAAACGAGGTGTGGTGCTGTAGTCCTGTCAAGCAGGAAGGATAAAGAACGTCGCTTCCTTGACTCGACGGCTTCCGAATCTACGGACATGTCGTAGAGCATCCTCCACCTGGAGCTACACTATACGAGATTTGAGGTTCTCGCATTGGTGCTGGTGAAGATTAAAGTTTTCCGGGGTAGAACGCCTTAGATCGCAAGGTGAAAGGCGTACCTCCCGTTACCACTATTCAGTTAACGGTAAACATCTGTCCCTGAGATCTGTGCTCTTTTGGTATATTACGCAGCATCGAGTGGCAATTGTTTAGCAGTGGCCCCTGTCCACGCCATGAAGACATACAGAAGGGGCAGCAGTATAGCTCCACTCACGCTTAACCTCGGAAGTAGTTGGATGTGAGCGGCAGATTTCACGCCCCGGCCGCTTTAGCTCCCGGAGGAAGAACCCCCGTACTCACTACAGGAGGCTGGAATGGGCCCCAGAGGCGGTCTCGAAGGGTTTGGAGAACAGGAAATATCGTGCCTTTGCCAGAACTCGCACCGCGACCCCTTCCATCCTGTGGCTAGTCGCTATACAATCTCTGCCATTCCGGCTCCCGGGAAGACAGGCAGTCATAAGAGAAAACCGTCCGCGAGCGGTAATATTTCTCACCTCCGGAGTGTCCGAATTTGTTGCAAGCAGAAGCAGCACTTGGTCTGCGTGCGTGCGTGCGCGCGCGCGCGCGTGTGTGTATCTGCTGTGGAAGTGGTAGTAGTTTTTTTTATTTTCCTTCCCGTTGTGCGTATGTAAAACTCTCTTTAATCTGTACTGACAAATACAGCACAACATCTTGTTTTCCAGTTTTTATTATGACAGGTTTATGGCGCGCAAAGTGTCCGTCGTGGACACGTTGTGCGCCCGAAACATGTCACAATAAAAACTGGAAAACAAGATGTTGTGGTGTATTTGTCGGTATAGGTTAAAGATAGTTCATTTACGTTTTGCGGTTAGTCACCGGCTTGTCGCCACGATGGTCGAGATTTAATCTCACAGACTCCATACGGGATTTGTGGTAGCCAAAGTGGCAACAGGGCAGGATTTGCGAAGCTGTCCTGTTACTGTTATTCAACCGGTCACAACGGTGTGGGTGTGTCATTAATGTGCTACAAATTTTAGATATTGCCGTGAATACTGGATGAGATCTGCGCTCTTCTGGAATATTACGTGACGTCGTGTGGTAATTGTTTATCGACGTTTCGGGACAACGTATCGGTCCCACCTTTCAAGGTTCAAGAGTCCGAGAAAGTTAATGTGGATGTTGGCAGTCAGCTGTTACTCTGCAGAAACTTGGAAATGGCGTGACACAGTTTGTGAAACACAGTAGCGTAAAGAAATCTGACATGGCTTGTCAAGGGCGACAAAGTAGGGAACCAGCGTGTGTGGCAGATAGGCCTAGGCGTATCAATTTAATGCCAGTTTATATTTCGTTGTTACTGAAGTTCATACAGTGTTCATGTCACTTAAATGTTCTCTGTTTCCCTGTTTATCTCCTCACGTTTGACATAAAATAACTGGCAGTTGTTGCTGTCACGGTCTTTCCCCTACAAAATACCATTCCATAATTCTTATCCACTGTCAGGGTCTGTTAGAGCATTTTAGGCAGCAGTACCAAGGAATTCAGTGTCACCCCGCTGCTAAACTGCAAAACATTTTCTGTTGCGCCACTGCGGTAGGCTATATGATTTGTCACTTAGTGTTACTACTTCGTAGCAACTTCTAAACTTTGTTACGAGAGCCGTTCAGAAAATAAGTTTACTTGGCGTACAATTTGTTAAATATAGACTCTCGGAACATTCCGCACACAGCGACTGTAATCTGTTTACAGCTTTAAAGCAAAATCGTGCCCCATCACAAAGTTAAATATGATCGTGAGGTGGTAACAGTTGTGATGCTTTGGCTGGTAACACAGGACACGGGCGGGGATATGTGGAAAAGTGATGGAATAGCAGCGGAATGAAATGTGAACGGTGCCTATTAACAGCTGAAAATAAAACTCACGCCTATGTACATTGTGAAAGTATTTTCTGGAATGACTCTTCTATTTATTATTGACAGCAAGTATAATTCGCCCTGTATTTGAGATCTGATCATATGTGTGTGTATATATATCTTTTGTGTGGATTTTGGAAATTACGGAATCAATTGGTTGGTTTCGAAGTTTTCGTCCGCAATGGAAACACATGAAATTATCAGTCTTGATTGTTAATTAGCGAAGCGGCCGCTACGTGGCGACACGGACCCGCGCTCAGTCTTTGCTGACACTCGCGTGGAGGTGGTAGTGTATTGCTATTTTCATAACCTGCATTGTGGGTTTGTTATATTTATGTGAAGTTTATTAAATTCCAATTAACGATGGCTTCCAAAGTGATAGTGCTAACAGGACAGTTGTGTACAGTGTTATGTGTATGCTTTAGTGTTACATATACAGTACTGTACTACTGTTCTGGCGACTCTGTAGGCCACACACACACACACACACACACACACACACACACACACCACACACACATACCACACACACACACACGCGTACCACACACACCACACACACACACACGTACCACACACACACACACCACACACACACCACACACACATACCACACACACATACCACACACACCACACACACACCACACACACACATACCACACACACACAAACCACACACACACACACGCGTACCACACACACCACACACACACACACGTACCACACACACACACACCACACACACACACCACACACACACACACACCACACACACACACATCACACACACAATTCGGAAGTACCGGACAATCGGCATTATCGGACCACCCCTCCCCCTATTAGTCCGTTCATTCGAGGGTCTATAGTATAGATACGTATACCCGAAAGTAAGACTGAAGTTAAAGCTTTATATCTGTACACTATGACAACACTCTTGCTTGCGACATCGTGCGCTGCTCTCCCTGTTTGCAATTGTCTCAACTGACAAGGATGTAAGAGACGCTGGGCCATGGTTCACAACACGGCTACGATTTTGGAATAGGTCGCATTGTGACCCGCGGGAGCCACCATAGTGTATAAAAGGGCTGCTGAATGTCAAAGCAACAGAATGTCTCATAAACTTGCTGATGTGCAATTCTGTGACTTACGTTTGAAAGGCAAATGTGGCAAGGCGGTCGATGCTGACTAGCAGAGTGAGAAGTGCTGCTGACGAAGGCCTCGCGTCGAACACGTGGGTTTCCATCTTGGTCACCGAAGAAGCTTCTTTCTTATCGTGAACACCTACAACATAAATATGTAGTATCAAATATATTGCTAAGTGAGCTAATGTTATATGATTTGGAGCACACAAATTTGGCTTTATTTCAAGTTTCTTAATTGACTCCATGCAGTCAGCCGTACCTGAAACTCTGTTGGTCACTGAAGAAACCCTTCGTAGTTAATGGAACCCGAAATTTCGTAAAAGGGATTTAAAAGGTCTCTTCTAAGGCCTTGGGAAAGGTCAAGGCCACGAAGGCACAGAGTGCGATTAGAGGTACAGGACTACTCTTTCTTTAACCTCGGCGCTAGGTGGGGTTGGGTGGTCAACGCCACACCCCGGCAGGTTTCCTCCGAGAATGACGCGGTTCCTATTGTACAGGGGGCAGGGTGGGCCTCAGGGTCGGTCTGGACGGGTGCGAAGAGAGTTTCGCCCACCCCGGGATTCGATCCCCGGACCGTCCAGCCCGCAGACGGTCGCTATACCGACTGAGCTATCCCGACGCACCTAGCAAACCTCTCCTTAGATAAATAAATACATTCCACACCAGCTTTGCCACCTTACGCACCTGTAAGCAAGTCTTTGTGTAGAGCACTCGAGACGTTATTCCTCTGTACTTGTCAACGCAATTCTTTCCTTTTACAGCCGAAAGTATTATTTTGTTGAGCTGCACAAACAGAAATACTTACGGATTTTCAACAACATATTGATGAGTCATCAACTTGAGTTCTTCTATAGTCGCCAGAGTTTCTGACTGATCGCTTTTGTGATCGTGTGGGTAGAAGGTATTCTGCTTCACTTTTTGTTGATAGATCTACTGACATCTCATGATTGTAAGAAGTCATTTCCAACAGTACGCTCTGTGATAAACGGAAATCGTCTGCACGGAACAGACGTCACTGATATACAATAATTGGTTTTGCTGAGATTTGTGGTCCTGTTTTGAAGAACTGAACTTGATTAATGAACTTACATTAGCGGACAGTAGAGAGGGATTTGTGTAGGACCTAAGAAGATGAAACAGGGTATGCAGAAAACCAAAGGTTCCCGCGAAGACACGTGTCCATGTGTATTCCAGTAACTTGTTACTGCACTCAACCATCCAATTCAAGTTATATATTTTGGGATATGAAAGCTGATTTACGAGACGTAAGCTGTTAAAACGATTTTTGGATTTCCCATCCTGTTGTGTTCATACAATACTGTTTCTAATTACATTATGCAGGCAAACACAACTTATTTTTCTTAATATTTATTACCAAACTGCTACGTGTTTCGGCCTAAGCTGCCGCTTGGGCCGAAATATGTACCAGTGTTGTAACAAATATTAAGAAAAATAAGTTGTGTTTGCCTGTATAATAATTAGAAACAGTATGCTGCTGAAACTGGGACCGCGCTGGCTCAGTTGGTTGAGGCAATACGCTACAAACCGGTAGGTCGCGGGTTCGATTCCTGACGGTGTCATTGGAATTTTTCATTGGCGTAATCCTTTCGGTCGACTCAGCCACTAACGGAAATGAGTACCAGGAGCATTTCCTGGGGGTAAACGCGGCCGGTGCGTAGGGCTGACAACCTTACCACCTTCAAGTGCCGACTATCTAGAAATCTGGGAGCCTCAACCTCCTGGAACCCTCAGGGCCTGTCCACGCCTGTAATGGGATTGCTTTATCTTTTTTAGGCTGCCAAAATAGTCAAAATAAGTCCAAATAATGGCTCAAAGGAGAGTACTGAACAGCATGAACTGGTCCCTGATACACGATTTGAGGTTCTCACAGTGTCCAGTCGCAATGGATATGGCGAAGTGTAGATGAGAACACATTTCGGAGGAGCTTGCCGCCTTCATCCTTAGGGATCTACAATAAGAACTGGACCATCCTGAAATGTAGGCAGCAAGCTATTAAAATGTCCGTGATTTCAGGCTTCCGCCGCGATGTTGATGAGATTTTCGCTCTTCAGAGGTATTACACAGGATTACCACTCGACGCTGCATAATACCCCAGAAGAGCGCAGATGTCACCTACTCAAAAATGTTTTTTCCTACGTGCCAACCTACACGGCGTCATATAACTGAAGACCTGAATCTTTCCTGGCCCTGGAGATCGTGTGAAATAAGCCGGAACTTGTGACATGCAAGTGTTTATGAATCTGATATCCTACGACAGGCATATAAAGGTGATAATGTTAGGCTACACGTACAGCACACCTGTTTTCTGTGCCACTACTTCCCAGGGGCACGAAAGTATCCGACATGTTACTTTGCCACACGAATGTCTTTATGATGCTGCATGTAGGGTGTGACTCACATGCACTGCGGGTGCGTGCAGGGGGAGGGGAGGTGCTTGAAGGGGGAATTTATCAAGAAATTTGTCTTTTTATTTCTTTTATCCCAAATTCCAAAAAGCCCATGTGGAAAGCAGTGGTTGCTGTAACTGCGATCTGTGTTAGCTATTTTTATGTTTTACTTTCCTAGCAGCTGATGGGCGTCCGCACTTCAGCACGTGTCAAGCAGGTGACATAATTGTGTGCGTCACGTTGAAATGCTTGGGGCGGGGTCGCCGGATTAGCTCAGTCAGTACAGTGGCTAGGCTAGTGGCTGCACTACGGAGGAATCATGGTTCGATTTCCAGCAATGGCAAGGGACCTTTCTCTTCTCCAAAGCGTCCAGACCGGCTCTCGATGCAACCGGGCGGTCGGGCGATAATATGGTGCTGGGACGTGAAGCTGGCCTGTCCTCCCCGTCTAGTGCTGAGTTGAAGTGGAGCTATACCTCCGCTTCCCGACATGCGTTTATTGCACGCAGAAGGACAAATTTGTTTTGATTATTGTTGGACTTACATCATGAACTAAAACTTCATTGCGCGGATGCAGTCCTGGATAACACTTTAAAGCCTAGCGGTAACTTTACGTACCACCAGGTTTAACATTAAAAAATTCTACGTGGTGCCCACATTGCGTTTATGTGTTTTGTACGGATCTCAGAACAAACAGCAACTTTTGCCTTATAAAACATTAAGGGACTGGTTTTTATAACCGGAGTGGAGAGTGTTTACAGCGCGGTACGCACTGAGTCCTTATATAAAACAGACACACTTCGTCTTTAAAGGGTTAACAAAACAGTTGCTCGCGTTATGGACACAGGAATTTAAAACATAAAGGCCTTCTTGGTACAGTGTGTGTCAGAAACATGTGGAGTGTGTGCTTTTGTGTGTGTGTGTGGGGGGGGGGGGACAGATTTTTACTGCTGCGTCACGTGCCACAGTTTGAACATACACCTGTGCACGTGCCCTTTATTGAGTCGCGGTGTTTTCTCAGCGGTGTGTGATAATTGACATCTGCTAGACACCAACGTATAATGTAATTTGCTTCTGCCTTTACGATGGAGACGCACGCAGGCTCCGAAGTGCCAGTGCAGACACGATAACAAATAAACAGTCACTTCCGCGGCAGTGTATTTGGAATTACGACACGACAGGCAGCTCTGTAACTACACGAAGCGCTCTTAAAATCGGAAGGCAAGTTTGAAATGTGTTCCTGTGCTGTGGTGTTTCCCACTACGTGGAAATTGCAAGGTGGTATATAAGTGAATTGGTACTGTACATGTTCCGTGCCATTGACATACATGAACACGTTTATTACCAACTAACTGCATCAATATTTGATTCACAAACGTACTGCTAATAATAATAATAATAATGATAATAATAATAATAATAAAATTAAAAAATGGAAAGAGGAAACCTGCACACTGATAGATGTACCGATACCAGCGGACAGCAATGTCACGCAAAAGGAAGCAGAAAAGGAACGAAATACAAGAGTTTATGTATATAGGTACAACGAATGTGGGACATGAACTGTATGATTAAACGAGTGGTAATTAGCGACACCGGAATAGTAAAAAAAGGTTTAAAGAAAAATTCAGAAGCCATTCCAGCAAAACATTCAATAGATTCACTGCAGAAGACAGCTATACTTGGAGCATCACACGTAACAGGGGAAGTACTGCAAACTGAAACTTGAAACTGGGCGGTGGGGGTCACCGCTGGTTCAAGAGGAGAAGTACCAGGGAGAAGTGGCCTGTGGTAAGAGACAACGAAATCATGATAACAGCAGTAGTAATAGTAATAGTAATAATAATAATAATAATAATAATAATAATAGTAATAGTGAACTATATTGCGTCTGCTCTCCAGTACAGTAATAAAGTACTGGTTTTGAGTGTTATCAGAGCTCCTTGCTTTCTCCTACATTTTGCATTTTGTTCCGACTCCTCTTGTGACGCGGGCAGTAGTTCCATGCGACGTGTGTCAGCGTATACAGTTACCGGCTGGCTAACCACTTCTGCAGTGCCACATTACATACGCATAGTTCCACATACAGTATGTCACAGCATCATAAATGACCAGCCAAATCAAAGCGAATGTTCAGTTCCATCTATTAAGCGGTTTTCATACGGAATTAACCACTACCGTGTTCCCGCAGGATGTAATTTCCTAGCAGTGGCTATCCGGACTGTCGGTGAACTGCCTAACAGACACAACTGTGACGTGGCACGGTGCAGATTCTGCAGCACACCACACTTCAACTTCGAAATTAACTATATGTATCTGAATTAACATTCATTTGTCATAGTCGACTATAAGTAGTTACGCTTTTCTTCTTCCTCTTCTTCTGCTGACACCAGAACCCATTGGGGGTTCTGGTCTTCTGCACCAGTCCACACCAGGTGTTCCTCTCTCTGACGAGATATGGCAAGTTCTTTACTTTGAATTCCTTAAATCATTTAGCACTTCATCTCTCCGTTTTTTTTTGGACGTCTTTAGATCCTATTCCTATGGGATTCCATTCCGTAATCCTCCTCACTGTTTTTGTTTTTTCCATCCTGTAAAGAGGTCCCCACCGTTTTATCCTCTGTGCCGTTATGTGTTTAACTGTATCTTTTCCTCTCATTAATTTCTTCTCCAATTCATCATATTTCTTATTCTTCCTCGTTCTTCAGTTTGAACTGGACCGTATATTCTTCTTAATATTTTTCTTTCAAATACTAGGAAGTTGTTTACATCTCTTGCCGATAATATCCAGATTTCACAGCCGTAAGTTCCTATTGGTCTAATCAATGTCATACATAATTTTCTTTTAGTTTGTTTAGTAATTAATTTAGATTAATTAATTTTATTTTTATGAATTACCGTGATAACGTGGTTGCTATCATGGGCAGGCCACGGGCTGCACAAAGAGGAATCACAGTGCCGTCTCCTTTGAAGGCCAAGAGGATTTTCTCCTTCTTAAATATGCAGATCGCCCAGCCTTCTACTCTTCGAGTATCGGGGCACTGTCTTCCATTGTAGCTGTCACGGTGTGCAGCACACCACTGTCTTCCATCCGCCTAGTTCCGAGATTAAGAATGTGTGGAGCTGTATCGCCACGTGCCCAGACACCTTCATTGCGTGCATAGGGACAGTCTGTTACAAATTAAGGTACTAGTCACCGCATAGTCCTCCAGATTCGTATCAGAAAGTTTCTCATTTCGGATATTCATTGAGGTATTCGTAGATTCTGTTAGTCCTTGCAGGTTGCAAATGTGTGTTTATTCAGTTATCAATCACACACAACAGGAAGCGAATTGTAAACGTTTTCTGACGACTGGTTTCGGCTCTAAGATCGAGCCGTCATCAGGCCACTACACAAGAGCAGAAAACATTACTTGCAGGTAGATTCTGAGGTAGAACAGGTAAAGCAATCGCTATACAGGCCTGGACTGGCCCGTAGGTTTCCAGGAGATTGAGGATGCCAGATTTCAAGACAATTGGTACATAAAGGCGGTAAGGTTGTCAGCCCTAAGCACCGGCCGCCTTTACCCCGCAGGAAATATTCCTGGTGCTCATTTCTGTCAGAGGCTGAGTCGACCGCAGGGCCATAGTGCGGCCGGAGGGCTTAAGTCAATGAATAATTCTAATGACACCCTCGGGAATCGAACCCACCACCTTCCGGCTTGTAGGACAGCGCCTCAACCAACTGCGCCACGCTTGCCCCAGATCCTGAGGTGGTACCTTAAATGACGTTATGATAGCTTCCGTGCACTATACGCTATTCTTCCTAACATAGTGAAACTCACTGTCGGTGTTGTCAGCCGTCGCAATGTGTATTTCGTTAGGAATATTGTTACATGTAACCGCATATAGAGAGAGCAATGCTTTATTTAAAGGTGCTGCTTTTTGAGGAACCTTGTAATCCTCCTTAGGCGTAATTGACACAATTATTCTTGACGAATATGGCACCGCAGCGCATTGCCAACCTTGACATACAGCCCTGCTTATCACAGAAGCAGCTGGGGGCTCAGCGATGGGAGCTGCCGGGGCGCGAAAATGAACACCCACACTCACACACGGCACTGCGACGTTGTGCATTGTACCGCGCTGTACGTTATAAATCCGTTCCCAGTTTTACATTACGCCATCAATAATTTACTGCCACAAAACGCCTTCTTTAATAAAGGTTTACGTTCTCGGACGCCACTCATCGTTAAATGTCCCAGTATCCGACTCGACGAAGCCACTGGAGCACGTGGCTGCATTATTTATTGCAGACATTCTTCAGCGTGCTTTACTCTGCCAACCACTTCAACAGAACTGAATGTACTGCCTTGGTTTCTAAAACAATAGAATACAAGTGGCATGTTCTGCATCTTACGAAGTGACAGCCGAGATGGAAATTAGAATGAGGTTTGCATTATTAAACTGCAGAGACGGTGCTTGGTGTCTTGCAACGTTTGTGAGACAAAATGTATTGGTGCTGGTCAGATTGTGTTTTATCTGGTCCCATTAGCCACTGGTAACTGGAGACGAATAGGAGGCCGAGAAAACCGGATAATTAGCTGCTTCGCAGTCTGTAATGTTCACCACAGTGCTGGGATTTTATGAATCTGGGCTTACCTATCCATGGATAGAAAAATGTAAAAACAGGGGGATGAAGATGAAGAGGAAGATGATTAGTTTTTCCTTTTTACGTGTAGTGGAGCACCAGTGGAATGACATGAACAGGGGAAAACCGAAGTAGTCGGAGAAAAACCTCTTCCAGTGCCACGTGTACCGCAAATCTCACGTGGTGGGATTGAACCCGGGCCTCAGCAGTGGGAAGCCGGCGTCTAACCGTGTGAGCCATATGCCTCAGGCGGTAAGTCGTCCGCCTCCCACCGACAAGGTCCGTGTTCGATCCCAGGGCAGTCCTTTTGGGGTTTGTGATGAAAGAAATGGTATTGGTCGAGGTTTTTATCGGAATACTTGGGTGCTTCCTGCACCGTATCATTCCACCGGTGTTCCATCCTCAGCCATTCGTCTATCACAGACGCCATATGTTGTTAGCAGTTGACACGGTCGCTAAGTCATCTACTTAACACGAAAAGTAGGTGTGAAGGAACACTGACTCATGGAGCACAATACTTGTTGAGAAAACAACAGTTCAGCAGCAAGTCAAGAAATTGTACAGTATTTTGTGGAACCGGACTGTTCATCACCGTGTTCACAACAGCCCGCCATTTGTCCTTATAACCAGTCAGATGAATCAGTCCACACCTTCACACCCTATTTCTTTGCGATCCATATTAATGTTATCCTCCCATCTACGCGTAGGTCTCCAAAATGGTCTCTTTTCTTCCGACTCTTTCACCAGAACCCAGTATGAATTTTCCTGCTCCCCCAACGTGCCACATGTCCTGCCTATCTCATCTTCTTTGCTTTCTGCACCGTAGGAGTATCCGTCATGAAGCTGCACATTATGTAGTTCTCTCTAACCTCCTGTTATTTCCTCCCAATTAGACCCACAGATTTCCTCAGTGCTCTGCTCGCTGACTCTCAGCCTATGTAAGGGAAGATACAAAATTGAAATCTTGTAATGTTATGGCAATTCCCATCCTTGTAAGGGTTAATGGAATTAGGATTATGGGTTACTTTGAAATTACAGTATGTATCCCGTGCATTTTGCTTAAAATGCTCGCTTATTTGGCTTGCATTTATTTGGTGCATTTGTGTGGTATTACAAATTAACATTTGGACTGTGGTTATTAAGTTCGGAATCACGAACTGATGAATGTTAGTGTAAAGCGCTGAACCTTTATTTAGTAGTTTTAATGTAATTTAATGCTGGTATCGTATAGGCCAGTCGATATAGCGACTCCTACGGGCTGGACGGTCCGGGGATCAAGTCGGGGTGAGGGCGAGATTTTCCGCACCCGTCCAGACCGTCCCTGGGGCCCACCCAGGCTCTTGTACAAAGGGCACCGGGTCTTTCCCGGGGATAAAGCGGCCGGACGGTGAGGCTGACCACTCACCTCCATCTAATTCCGAGTTTGCGAGTGGGTACGAGTTATACATCTTCCTCCCGTCTATGCCTGCGTAGGCATTTCATGGGGTAAACTTTGAACCTGGCCTAGCGGAAATTATGCATTAACTGTATCAGTCAGTTGTTTTTACGAAAGTTTATACGGTTCACTCACTGCCTCAGCACCAATAATCGCTGCAAAATTTAAAGGGAATTTTTCACACAACTTCTTGTTATTAAATAATGTATGTTTTTCAATTACAAATGTATGTTTTTCAATTACAAATGTATGTTTTTCAATTACAAATGTATGTTTTTCGATTACAAATGTATGTTTTTCAATTACAAATGTATGTTTTTCAATTACGAGACAAAGTTTACTGCTGCAGACGGTAGAGAGAGTCTGAGCATGTGTTTGTGGGGCAATACGGACTGCACTGAGTGCTACAGGCATGCAGAGCAATATTAGAGGAATCCAATACAGCGGTGTGTCCATGCAGAACTTTGGTATTCTTTGCAGCAGATGAAGCTTTGCGAAGTACAATGTATCTTAAGGGTACTGTAGACGCACTTCACTTTTTTTCCATACTTATAGTAGCCTATAACTCTTAAGTGTTGCATCAAAGTGCTAAGAAGGGGGGGGGGGGGGGGAGAGAGAGAGAAACCTTCCATCTGAAACATGTAGTGAGAATGGAGCCGATATCAGATCGATGAAATCTGCCACAATAGAAATGTCGCTGTAAACAATGTCACATGAAAGAAATGCGTCTGAATGTGCATTGGAAGGAAATGGGAGAGTTCGTAATTTTTTACAAAGCGCAAGCCATCAATAATGCCATTTGGATTCTATTTAAAGTAGCTTTAATGGAAGAGCTTTGAAAAGACCATCGTATATACAGGATAGTTAACTATAGACACTTAGAAATAAATTTGCGTGATTTCAAGCTTCCGTTGCGTTGTAAATGAGGTTTTAGCTCTTCTGGGATGTTAAGCAGCGATAATTTGTAGTTAGTAACCGATGTTTCGGGACAACCTTGTAACCGTTGGTTTGTGTTGGAATTCTGGCAGGTGTTATTAGATGACAATAAGTACACTGATTGTGTAAATTTATTAGGGGAAGAGCATGTTGTTTTAAATGAGGGGCAAAATTGTAACGTTTGGCTACTGGAGGTTAGTTAAGGGAGGCTGTGTATGCAGGGGATAGCTGTACTGGGCAAAGACCAGGAAGTCATTTGTCGGCTGTCAGAACTAACAACAGATCTGGAATGCTTGACCCAAAAATTTTAAACTTGACAGCTGAATACAGCAATAATTCGTCCAGCAAAGCGGGTGACGCTACCACGCCTTTGCTAGGTCGTAACTAAGAAGTCCAGAGGTCTTCACGACCATGCCCACGGGCTGCAGTAATTAGTAACTTTGTCATCCTATCAAAGAGGAGACTTGTTACGTACAGGGGCCAATGGGAGCCGCAGTGTTGGTGGAGCAGCCAATAAGAAAATTTCGAAATTATTAGGAACTTTTGTTTGGAGAGCAGGAGAATCCAGGGCGCGAGGGTACGCGAGTCTTTTCCTTCACCCGAGGGCGGATGGTCGAAAGAACTGTTGATCACGCGGTTCAGGTTGAGACGACAGATTTCCAGGGTGCTGTGCCGTGTGATATGTCATAGTGAATCAGAACCATTGTAGTTGTAATAGAAGGATAATCACACAATAAAGGAGTGTAATTTACGTGAAATATGTGTCAGTTAAATTGACATAAAAATAAAGGGTTGCCGCCCGTGTGCGTCGGATTGCCACACGTAATATTCCTTGGGAGCAGTGTCTCGTGCTGCCGACTGGGACATACCCCGCAGTAGACGGCTACAACCTACAGGTCCCATCTTTAAGGGTCAAGCAGTCCATACCTACACGAACCCCTACTCTGTACCGTAAATGTCTAACTAAGGGTGTGCCTCGTAGAATTACAACGCACTCTTCTACTTTAAGTGCCCAAGTGACTCAAGCAGTAGTAACAATGTCTACAGACTAAGTCTAATTATTGGCTGCTCTGTGAACATCTAGGCAGAGTTTGTTCAGCATTCACATCCACACTAAGAATGGCCTTCGTATTTCCCTCTATTCCTTTCGTTTCTATGGAAAGGCTTTTGTGGAGTTTTTCATTGTCTGTTTTCTTCAAGCTTGTTATAATCATGTTCTATAACAATTTCAAAGCATTTAAATACGACTAATACCTGCAAATTACAGTCGAACCCGGTTATAATGACATCTGTTTATTGGACATCTCGTTTATTGCGTCGGACAATCTGTGCAACCATTTAATTCGTCGCTTTTAAACATAGCACTATATACTTCGGTTATAACAACACTCGTTTATAAAGATACAAAATACTCAGTCCCTTTCATGATGTTATAACCGAGTTCGACTGTATTAATGTACGTAGCTTTAAAATTTACTTCGCCGCTAATGGGCCACTAATTTTTTACGTATTGTTGCTATTATCAACAGCGTCGCCATTGTCACGGTTCACACCTGCAGGACTCCAGCGTACAGTTGGTGTTACTTCTGATAATCAGCGAGTCACAGACTGTTGTTGACAGCCAGCGTATGTGACATTGTGTGAGAATTGTGTTGAGTGTTTTATTAGTATTTTTACAGATATATTTTGGGGATGTGAGTGGACGGAGGTGGCTTAGGATCCCGTCCTATATCGAGCTTTCCTTCTGGCGGCATTGGATTTTGGGTTTAGCTCCCGCGGTGTCTGTCCTTCCATTGTAACTGTAGCTATTATTGTCCTTCCATTGTAACTGTAGCTATTATTGTCCTTCCGCGCAGTAACGCGTTTTGATTCACACTGAATCATCACACTGTTGGCGTTGCGTAACAAACCGTATTGCACATCGTAATGCAATGTAACGTAATGCAAGGAACAATGATGTAAATTAACATTATGGCGCTATTCATGCCGTGAAGCTGTTTCGAAATTGTTTCAAACAGAGAAAGTAGAAAAAAAAAAGAAAGGAAAGGAAGGCGGAAAAAGTAAAGAAAGAAAAGTTAAAGATATCCCATGCTAAGTTAAGTGACTTTTTTTTTGCATGAATTGAATGCACAATGTGGAGGTAATGTCTGTGTGTGCCCATACGTTGCGCCACTGCAACTGATCAATGGAACGTCTGAAATAGAAGAGAGCCACAAAAGACACATGCCATGGTAGCTATGAAACAGGCTTACGAAGTCATTAGAGCTGTGGCACCGGCACCTACAGCTCTGTCGGTGCGGAAGCCACCGATATTTTCGGCGGGTACACAAATTAAAAACCACCTATACATAGAAGCTAACACTGCGGTTGTGCAAAACTGGTCACTCATGGAAAATCATGCGTAGTTGAAATCAGCGGCTGGGGAAGGATGCATGTGCTCCCTTGATAACAATTTGCCCTTTAAACAGGGTAGATACATGAACGCTATCCCTGCATTCGCATGCATGATTACATGTGCCGCACTTCCTTGACGCTCAGTGACAACTGAGTGACCGGCTGATATGCCCCAGAGTGGCGTGTCGCCTGCGCAGTGTAACAAATTGCTTGTTACGCGAAAGGAAATTAATATGTCACAGTGTAGGCCTACATGGTGGCTCTACTTCGCATGTTTTGCCAAATTAAAGCGTCATGACGCACGCACACACAACATCAAACAAACAGTTGTGTTTGGAAATAAGTGACATGAATATTTTGCGGATAGTAACTGTTCTTTCAGCACCAAGAGTTCAATGAATTCTTCGTCCTTAGCTTTCAGGATTAGCTCTGTCATCCGTGTAGACTCAGAACTGTTTCTGGAATTTTAAGTCCAGTAAAATTTTGAAAGGATCCTTGGACAGAAGGTCGGCTTGTCGCAAGGCCTCTGTTTCTGCACATGGCAGTAGAACACACAAGAAAACTTTGTCGTCAGTTCGAAATGGAGATCTCAATGTTTGAGTGGTACTAGACCCCATGCAACATTGACCATGCGGCTACTGTGACTGGCTGTAAATGGTTCCAATTATGTACCAGACAGAGTCATAAAAATTTTAACCTTTTATTAGTTGGTTTTAAGTTCTTTGAATTTATTTTTATGCTATCAAATGAGATGCATACGCGGTTTTTTTTGGAAACGCAACGGAAAGAGCCCGCTTCGAAGACCAAAGCGTAGATAGGGGATAATATAAAATGAATGTTGAAAGATAGAAACGACTGTTAAAATTGACACTTGCCCATTTGACTAATTTTATCAAGCGGCTGACTGTCCGTAAATATTTTGCACAAACAGTTTATGTGTATTTAATTGCACGCCCCCTCACTGACATAATTACTTCACGCGACATGAAGTAACGATCCTACAGTCTTGTCCCTCCACCGTCACTAATCGCTCTGGCAAGAAGCTGCACTACAGCAGTATAGTGTACGTACACATACAGGTAATGCAACTATGCAGCTAAATTGTCAGTTTAACTGTCAATAATCAGAAATGTTACCAAGCAATGCAATATTTTATTGTTATTTAGTGTGACTGAAATTTCTGACTCTGATTGCTTGTCGGGGTACTTCCTTGTATATGCTTTCGTATACTAACTGGCATCACTCAGACCAACAAAATGCACAGTATTGTTCCTTATGTATTTATATTATAATATCATATTAAATAGTCCTACATGTTTCGATTCCCAAGGGATTATCATCAGGCAACCAACCAAAGCAGTACTGAATAAAACTAATTATCACTTTTTGTACACAGCAGACATGGCGTAAAAGAGTCAAATAGTTAAAATGTAGACAATTCTTTTTGGTATAGATGTATAAGTGTACTGGATCTCGGAAGCAGCCTACGCATTTAACGAAGGATAACACACTACCCTATATGGTTGTAACCGACTCCACCTGATCACTTGGCACATCCCCTCCTTAGAAATGCACCGATCTAATTTTCCTCCATCGCTTTTTGTGTGTGTTGGCACCACTGGAGCTGCAAGGATGTTCACATTTTCCGCCATGCTAGACATTTACCCTCGTGCATGTCTCTGTCCTACCGTTCGTGCTCTCTACTTGAATACGTCAGCACATTAGTAAGTACTCAGTCATACGCCGTCTGTCTGGAGAGGGTAACGGAGGGTAACGGAGGATGATATCACGAGCGCAAGCAGTGTGAGACATTGTAACGTTCACTTTGAACGTAATTATTCTTCTGACGTGCACGCGAGTGTATGGGAGTGTACAGAAATAGTAGATAGGGATGTAAAACTCGCTTTGAGTTTATTATATGGACAAAGAGGGAATCATTTTACATCACAGCTGGTTGTTTATTCTAAGGCAGTGTTTTCCTGCCTTTCTTGCTTGGAGGAATCCCCACCTGTGAAAACATCTGCATGCCAGAAAAAGTCCATAGCTGGGGAAGCAGCTCAGCTATTGCTAATTATTTTCAAGGAAATGTACTTGTAAATAGTTTCGATATGAGTGTGTGTGTAAGTCAACATACATTGTAAAAAATGAAGCACTGTTCCTGCGTTGCGAGGGATGGTTGCTGCTTTTAGCGGTATTTCAAATTTTCAAAGTTTTTAGGTTTATTCCCTGACTTGTTTTAGAATCCTGTTTGGGACATACTGTGCTAAAACTGAAATAACTTTCCGTTCATTTTCTTTAAAATTTAACACATCAGGTGTTATTTTAGGCGCAATTTGTGCTTTTATATGGCGTGTAAAATTGTCTCAGTACTTTTGAGGACGGAAGCCAGGATACCGCATTCGCTACAGTGACTAGGCTATGGGCGGGACAGTGCCGGGTTTTAATTCCGGCAAGGGCAAAGCTCTTCCCTCGAAAACTTCCATACAGCCTCTGGGGCCCGCTCACGCTCTTATTAACGGATACCGGGGCTTTTCCCCGTAGGGTAAAGCCGGTGAGGCCGGCCACTCACTTTTCTGTAGCAGAGAATTTAACAATAAATCGAGCTACAATTCCACTTCTCATATATGCATCCATGAAGTGTTCAGAGTGAAGTGTGCATTCAGTAAGATAGGATAAGTGGTAAGCATGAAAACATTTGAATAAATTTGAATAATAATAATAATAATAATTGCGCATGTATTGTGCAGTAGCAACAGAATTACACACAAAAATACCAAAGGCGATAATAATAATAACAAGACATACCTGTAGCTAGATGATACTTTGTATACACCCCACAGGTACAGGCTTATAAAAGGATATAGTACGTGATTGTGTTGTGTGGCAACATGAATCACTTGGCGCATAAAACAAGTGCAGCCCGCTTGGTTGCTTCATGTTATGGTCGCCAGGAGTTATAGGGAAGAAAACTTCAGCTTATCAGTTCATCCAATTTGACGCTATCCACCCGGCTGTGTATATAGAATTACATAAGTAACACTACGTATTCCGTCTGACACAACATGTCTTGATTATTATTTTTGCAAACATTGCATGTTTCGATCAAGCCGATCATCAGGTGTTTGTTTACAGAAAAACTTAAAACTCGAGGTAAAAATGTAAAATTTTGCGAGATTTTGCCGCAATGTCCAGGTTTTACAAACGAAACTCACTGTTGAAACAGCCGAACGCTTGTGCAGTAAACACCTAAGCTGAATTCATAGTTCAGAGTTAGTAGGGTCACTTCTTGTTCTGATCATGAATTTTTCTGAGTGCTATTAATTTCTCCTACTTTCCTTTAGTTATTCCTAGAAATTCAAGGGTTCAGTGCTTTGAAACTGACCACAATCATTTTCTCTGTCTTTCCATTTTGCCGTATATAATGACCGAATTACCGCCTCGGTCGCTAAACACAATTTGAAGTAGGTGAAGCAATGTTAACATGTTACTACTGTATATTAACGTATCAAGTTTTGTACACATTATGTATATGTGCAACGACATGCAACAGCAAGCATGCAACAGCAAACATGGTTTTTTCGTAGTTCGTAAGGGATGCACACTACATGAATCTGTATACCCAACGTGCACAACACAAAAGCGCACACAACCTTAAAAAACCAGCACTGTAGTAGACAGTTTACATCGGGGCTGTGGAATCGGTACACAAAACCTCCGACTCCGATTCCTTCATAAAAGCTCAATATGTATTAATAATGTTAACCTACTAAAACGGTAAATGGTATCATAAGACATTTCATCGCCACCACGTGAATCATCAGGCTACTTTTTAGACTTATAATCTGTATTTAAGTATAAGTCTAATGGTTATTGTAGCTAGTGTCTGTATAAGATTTTATATCGAGGTCGGAGTCGGAGTCGGTACATTTTTACCGTCGGAGTCGGGCACATTTGTTACCGTCGGAGTCGGGTACATTTGAACCCGACTCCGACTCCACCCAAAATTCCTTCCGACTCCGACTCCACCCAAAATTCCTTCCGACTCCGAATCCACCCAAAATTCCTTTCGACTCCGACTCCACCCAAAATTCCTTCCGACTCCGACTCCACAGACCTGGTTTGTACTAAAAGTGCAACTACGAACAGTGTAATCATGTCATTACGCACTATGGTCGGTATCAGCTGCACAACCTGTGTCTGCCCTGCCTCAACGTTCTAAACACGCCGCATCACTTCTGGACCTCTTGGCCATTGTCCACGCTTGTTTGCTTAAAACAACAAGCTAGGCAATATACGTATAAACGTCACACTGAGGCGCGTTCGCATAACCATTTTTGCCGTGCGCAAGAAATGAGTAATGCGCAGCCTGTGTGTGTGTGTCTGTAGCCTTAGTTATTCCGCATGCAAAGCACATGCGCCGTTTGATATTGTCATCTGTGGCCTGTCTGGCTGTACCATATTTTTCCACATTATCTCATAAACGGTATGATTTTCGGAAAAAGTTATTAAACGTGAAACATGTGTTTTGACTTTCTGTACAACGTTTGTCTGAAACATTTGTCATTCTGAGAAGAATTCAGCGAGATATTACCATAAATGTACAGAGGTCTTCATGTAAAGTGCCCGCTATTCTAATTTTTTCATTTTATCCTATTTTATTCTAATATAAAACGGGAGGCCTCTGCCTTGACACTTTTTCCTTATAGCTTTCTATTTCACCTCATGATGGACGCTTTGCGCGCCCGAAACATGTAATAAAAACTAGAAAACAAAGTGTTTTGTTGTGCCTGTCAATATAGATTAGAGAGGGTTACCCGTCATTCTTATTAGATTTTGACGAAACTTGAATTTCCTATATAGAGTTTCGAAAAATACTCAAATATCAAATTTAAAATTGTCCTTACCGTGTACATACAAATTAAACTCAAATATCGAATTTCAAGAAAATCCATTCAGTGGGATCCCAGTTCCATGGGGACGGACGGGTAGACAGACAGACATGACAAATCTAATAGTCTCTTTTCATAATTTGCGAACGCGCCTAGAAACAGGAAGACAGAGATTAGGCGACAGGAGTCGAGAGGTTCAGTGTACCTTCTCCTACCGGGAACAAGTAAATACAGGTTTCTCGCTCTCTTTCGTCGGAGGATGGGGACCGATGCTTCTCGGATTATTTGTATTGTAATTATTATTTTAAGCAGGGTGTGGGCACTTCCAAATGCAACACGCCACAGTTGTAATCCAATATAATTGTACTACACCACATCATTCTTACAAATATATGCGTTGTAATAATATTTTTGTTGGGGGGGGGGGGAGAGTTTTGCTACTTCTGACCAAATGAAACCCATGCGGGAGACACGACAAGTTGTTGGCAGTGAAACAGATGGCCAGTCTGCACACAATTATGACAGCCTCACAAGGTCATGCCGTGTCTCTGGCAATCAATCGTGTGTTTCTCACCGCGCGTGACCGAGTTTGCTTCCACTGTATTCCGCGTGGGTTTATGGTTCGCAGTGTGGCGAAGATACTTCTCTAGTTCTTCGGTCTTCCCACATGAATTATTGCTACACTAAAATTCCGCATGCAGTGAACACGAAGACATACTAAGGGACCGCGATTCGGCGATGACATTCTCTCATCCCGCCTGAAGACAGATATTATCATCCCACGTGAAGAGACCACCTCAGTTCCACTGAGACATACTATCGTCCCACCTGAAGACAGACATACTATCGTCTCACCCGAAGAGACCACTGCAGTCCAAACACGGAGACTTACCATCACCCCACTTTAACAGACCATCGCAATTCCACTGAGACATAGGCTCACTATCATCCCACCTGAAGAGACATTTGCAGTTCCACGGAGATATACTATCATCTATCATCCCACCTGAAGACACCACTGAAGTTCATTGGAAATATACTATCGTCTATTACATCCCTCCAGAAGAGACCACAAGAATTCCACGGAGGTATACTATCACCTGTCATCCGTCCAGAAGAGACCACTGCAGTTCCACGGAACCATACTATTATCTATCATCCCACAAGAAGAGACCACTGCAGTTCCACGGAGCCATACTATTATCGATCATCCCACAAGAAGATACCACAGGATTTCCACGGAGATGTACGATCACCTGTCATCCCACCAGAAGAGACCACTGCAGTTCCACGGAACCATACTATTATCTGTCATCCCACCAGAAGAGACCACTGCAGTTCCACGGAACCATACTATTATCTGTCATCCCACCAGAAGAAACTACTGCAATTCCATGGAACCATACTATTATCTGTCATCCCACCAGAAGAGACCACTGCAATTCCATGGAACCATACTATTATCTGTCATCCCACCAGAAGAGACCACTGTAATTCCACGGAACCATACTATTATCTGTCATCCCACCAGAAGAGACCACTGCAATTCCACGGAACCATACTATTATCTGTCATCCCACCAGAAGAGACCACTGCAATTCCACGGAACCATACTATTATCTGTCATCCCACCAGAAGAGACCACTGCAGTTCCACGGAACCATACTATTATCTATTGTCCCACCTGAAGACACCGCAGAACAGCATGACTGTTTTTAATTGGTTCATCCAGTCATTGAGTAGATAAATCGTGTCATAAGTTACGAGTAATTATACCTTTTGCCATGCGGATCTTTCCGACACTTTATATAATTTTGTAACATTTTTCGTTACGTGACAATTTTTGACGTTGTATCGATGAAAAACCTAATATTCAACCAAAATGCATGAAACAGATCTGTACTGACAGCCTTCTTCACTTAAACCCTGACAAAGAGTGTTGTCATCGCGGGGCTAGCAATCCTGCTTCTTATTTTTTGGTCCCCACTTCAAATATCAGCTTGCAGGCTGGCGCTCTGACGCAGGTTTTCGTAGTTTTCCTCAATACCGCCAGACAAATCTCAGAATGAGCCCACAGATAGGGCTTCTTACCTTGCAGGCCCGGGTTTGATCCCAGGTGACTCTGTATGGGATTTGTGGTGGACAAAGTTGCAAGAAGAGAGTTTTTTTTCGCAGAGTACGTCGGTGTTCCTCTGTCATCATCTTTGCACCATTGTTCCACACTTGTAGAGCGACAGTTTACTTACAACCTTTGCAAATGGCAGTATCGTTAGTTAAATCAGTTTGTTTTCTCTGTTCTGCAGTCGGCTATGATCGCCCCCTTAAACTTTCTTTCAAATTCGCGATGTGCTGCTCATACTATATAATTTAAGCTACTGAAAATATCATTAAATGAGCCAAGAAGAAGCACGGCACTGATAAAAGGAAACTCGACTTCTGGTAAGGATCAGTGTTTGGCATCCGGTACATTTACTAAGAGAAATCACGTGCCTTATTATGGGACTACAAGCCTGCGTCCGTTATCATCCCTACCTGTGCAGAATATTTCGACTCGAACAGAGCCGATCAGCTGTTACTGGAGCCTCGCGGCGAGCAGCTGGATCCCTGGAGACGCTGCCGACTGCAGGCAGTCACTGAGCGTGTGGCGGAATGCCGCGCGCCATGTGCTCGACACAGCAGCGCAGTCGCGGCGTATCCACGAGCGGTGAAAAGTGTCACCGCTTGCAGGTATCGAACTGCGTGTTAACATGAATCGTGCGAGGTAATATTTCTATTCCTTAACTATTTCTTTCTTTCACAACCCCCCGCCCCCCTCCATTATTTTTGCATTCTTACTCCGTGCGTTCCTTTTGTATTTCTGTAACGCTAGAAGAAAAGGGCGAACAATAAAACCAAGCGAAGTGCAGTAAAGCAGAACATACTCGTAATTGCGGAAGGGACAGGGACAGGGTTTTCTCTGAGCCCTTCGGTTTCAACCTGTCAGTATTGCATCACCAGTGCGCCATAGCCCTGTTCACTCTCCCACCGTTGGCGCTCGACAGCCTTCATAATTAATAGACTGGTCAAACAAAACACTAAAACTAATGCCAGTGGCACTAACTTCCTCTTTATTTTCCTCCATCCCTCTCCTGTTTCTATTCTTTCTTATTTCCCGTGACCATGCTTGTAGCATATGCATCCGTCTGCAACCTCACTGCAAAATGGGGGGGGGGGGGGTAAAGAAATAACATCTTGTGTTTATTAATTTCTTAAAAAATGTAGGTCATAACCAAAGGAAATATTTGTATTTAATCGGCAAATATTGTGCTTCTTTACATTACTATCTACAACGTTAAAGGTAATTGTTCCTGAGCGCGCCATGAGGGCATGTGGTGAGTGGAGGGACAGAGCCACTTATTCTTAATTTCTGCACTAGATGGACTGAGTCGTTACAGTCACTCGCAGACCGCCATGCTTCCGGGGAAATAGCCTCGATGTGCATTGGATACTGGTTGGGTGGGCCCGCATCTGGTCTGGACACTTTGGGGAATGGAAAACCTCTCGCCTCTGCCTGGAATCGAAAGGCGACCCCTCTGTTGTCCAATCTAGTCACTATGCCGACTTTTTTTCTCCGTACTCTTTTGATCCTTTTTGTATCTTTAAACCTTTCCCTCCTTCTTCACGTCACTTATGATCCATATTATTGTCCTTATACAACAAACGCAAAGCAAACGTCCATGCCCCCCGCGGGATTCAAACCCACAATCCCAGCAAGCGAGCGGCCGTAGACCCACGCCTTAGACGGCGCGGCCACACTGGCATCGGCCGCTGAGCTATCCCGCCTCCCTTCTCTGCCGTTCATGTCTAACGAGGATGATGTTTGTTAACGCAGTCACGGGAGTCAGCTGTTGGACCGTCCTGAGCCAGATGAACAGAGCCTACAGCAGCAGCAGTAACGACAGGGTATAACTCATCTTCTTCTTGGTCGCTTTACATTTCTTCTGCCGTTTGGAATATATTAATATGCCAGTCTGGACATGTTGTGTCCACGAGTTTGTTGCTAGATGAAAACCTTTATCGGTGACACCCCGTTGTTGTATATGAACAGCAGGAAGGAGGTGAAGATCATCAGGCACAACTTAATTGTTATCAGTTTATGGCTTGCTGCATGTTTCGGCTTTTGTGAAAGCCTTCATCAGGCACTTGAAAATATAAATACGTAAAGAAACCTAATTTAAATACAATCCATTAGAGTGACACTTGTTCAGATAGCTGAAATCTGAACTTTACAAAAATTAGAGTTGTACAAGCCGAAACTAGATAAAAAAATAAGATTTTATATTGAGATATTAGAATATAAGAAATGTATACTATATTAAAATATTAAAATTGTTTTCCAGTCCTTCGCGTGTAAAAGGGTAGTTTTTCAAAATAAAGAGGCCTCGTGGGGTACGATATGTAAACAAGAATCTTAATGAGTTCCACTTTCTAAATTATAAACGAATGTATAAAAATGGGTACTACGGATGAGAAGAATATCTTACTGTTCGTTAATTTTGATTTTTTTTCATCAGTGTCGAAGAGTTACTGTATGCAGTACAGTTTTTCGGTAGTTATTCTGTCTTCATACCTTGTCCAGCCACTTAGTGGAATTTTAAAGTGCAAATGGACTACGATCTGGGGATTATTATGTGTATTGTGTTATAAGGCCGATCCTGGTGGCCGCGCGGGCTAAGGCGTTGATCTGCGGCGGTTCGCTTGCTGGGATTGCGGGTTCGAATGCCACGGAGGCATTCTCTTGTGAGTCTGTCTCTTGTGAGTGTTGTGTGTTGTCAGGTAGAGGTCTCTGCGTCGGGCTGATCACTCGTCCAGAGGAGTCCTACCGAATGTGTGGTGTGTGTATCTGAGTGCGATCTTTAGCCTCGACAATGAGGAGGCCCTGGCCCCACTAGTGGCTGCTGCGCCTGTAGAAAAAATGTGTTGTGAGATTGATATTATCATTCGATAAGTTAGAAGGAATTTTTTTTTCCTTACTTAGAATATTCAACGTACTATTTTAAGTAAGTACAAACTTCCTTATTCGAGTTTATCTCCAAGAAACTCCACCCTTTCAAAATGTTCGAATACACCATTTTAAACTGTTCAAGGCGCGTCTTGTATCGTAATAGCTTCAACACAATTTTAATATAATGCTATGCGTTGTTATTTAACCTTTTAAAGCCTAGCGGTAACTTTACGTACGACCAGGTTTAACATTAAAAAATTCTATGTTGTGCCTGCATTGCGTTTATGTGTTTTGTACGGATCTCAGAACAAACAGCAACTTTTGCCTTATAAAACATTAAGAGATTGGTTTTTATAACCGAAGTGGAGAGTGTTTACAGCGCGGTACGCACTGAGTCCTTATATAAAACAGATACGCTTCGTCTTTAAAGGGTAACAGTAAAATGACATTAATATAGATTTTATATTTTAGAATTTACAATCGACAAACCACACATCACTGCTGTATATGTCTTTGAATATTATTGCTTCCTGAGAATGGGTACGGATAGTACTCGAAACATGTAGCAGTACTTTTGTAAATAAAATACTGGTGCAATTAGTTGGTAATAAACTTGTTTATGTGTGGCAGTCGCACGGAGGGTGTGCAGTATTAAGCGAAACATTTGTTGCCCTGCTGGGAATGCGACCTCGAGTCCTCCGCCGTCCGGCCCGTAGCCTTGTCATAGTGCGGACCGAGCTGTGCAGGTCCTATTGCAACTCGCTGGAAGCAGTTCTGCCTTTGTCCCCGATGTAAACTCAGAGACCAAACCAACAATTTGCAGTATGTACGTTTCCGGCCTTGAAATTTCTTCGGCTTATGAATAGGTTTTCATGGGACTGGCTTCTATAGACCAGGATGTGTGTGGTTTACGGAGTGCGCCTTGCGCTTTTACTGTCGGTCATGACTATAGCGGTAGGTAGGTCGATCCTGCGTATCGAATGGAGTGGTCAAGCAGGATTTGCTAAATGACAGAGAGAATCACACGGGACGCACCTGCGGTGAAGAAATAGAAATGCACTTCGAGACACCAGGCTTATTTCATTTTTATAAAATTTGAGGTTCTGTTTGCTTGGAATATTAAGATTGTGATCTTGTGTGATGTGACACCGTGCAGTTTGGTATGTAGATGCTGTCTCCATCTTCAGACCTCCCAGCTTGTGAAGGGGGCAGAGGCATCCTGCAGAATGCCGGTATTCGTCTGTTAGCCACACGGCATCACATCCCGTCAGATCCTCATAGTGGTAATGCATTAAGTTGCGTTTGCAATAAGTGCATTTACTCAAGACGTTGCGAAAGGGCGCTTTTGGTAAGAAGGCAGTTCTACACGAAGAAGCTTTGTCAAGGATTACGTTTCACTTCGACTGCTCCATCCTCTACGTGCTTGTGTATTCAGGGTATCAGCAATTTTAAACTAAGAGTTGTACGATGTATTGTCCATATATATGGAATATTGCTACTGAGTCAGATCCGCAAAATCCAAAGTTAAATTTGTTACATATATTCTACTCAGCCTCTAACACAAATGAGTACCACGGGTATATCTTGAAGGGTAAAGGCGGCCGGTGCATAGGGCTGAAAACCTTACCACCTGCATATGCCAATTGTCTGGAAACTCTGGGAGCCTCAACCTCCTGGAGCCCTCATGACTTCTCCAGGCCTGTATAGACGTAGTTTCACCTTTTGCTTTACCTACAGTCTACGCCTAACACGGATTCTTCGCGCGTTCCAAGCATTAACAACTAAGTCATAACATATAAAGGCATTTCGTACATAACCTTTGTGTCTACTCTGTATACCTGCATACCAACACGACGCTATACATAAGTTGCAGGGATGCCACATTCTTTACATCCTCCAACGAATTTTTTTTCGAAGTTGAATTGTCAGCTTTAATAGCACAATGTGTGGAGTGTAGAAGAGCATGTAGAATGGAATATAGGCTTAAAGTGACATGCAAAATTCGAGATGAAGGTGCCACCCTTCTGCAAAATGACGTCGTATATATTGGCATATAGGGATGCACGTTTGGGAGGAACTATTGCAACCACCTTGAGGGTAGGCAACGTTCTCTTCCGGAACGCCGGTAAAAATAGACCATCTTACACGGTGCCGTGTGCCAGAGCACATGAAACACGCGGGTCTGCTTTCAGTACATTATGGTGGGCAGATCGTGAAGGCATGTGCAACTGCATGTGGGCTGGGGATTTACGCGAAAGAGCTTCGGGGCGGCACGTTGTCACTCCTAAACTGTGAACTGAAAATGGACGTAGACTCTAGTACTTGCCGTTTGCTTAACTGCAGAGTCATGCCTTTACGCGAAGATCGTGACTTATGATGTCACAATTAAAATTCATAATACCGACAGAGTATTTTCGAAATTTAACTTCATGCAGCGAGTCCCTACTTAACTCCATGGAGCAGAGTCCTTAGCTGATTCCATGGAGCAGAGTTGTTCTTAGCTAACTCCGTGGAGCAAAGTCCTTAGCTAACTACATGGAGCAGAGTCCTTAGATAACTCCGTGGATCAGAGTCCTTAGCTGATTCCGTGGAGCAGAGTCATTCTTAGCTAACTCCATGGAGCAGGGTCCTTCTTAGCTAACTCCATGGAACAGAGTCCTTAGCTGATTCCATGGAGCAGAGTCGTTCTTAGCTAACTCCGTGGAGCAAAGTTCTTAGCTAACTGCATGGAGCAGAGTCATAGACAACTCTGTGGATCAGAGTCCTTAGCTGATTCCATGGAGCAGAGTCCTTCTTAGCTAACTCCATGGAGCAGGGTCCTTCTTAGCTAACTGCATGGAGCAGAGTCCTTCTTAGCTAACTACATGGAGCAGAGTCCTTCTTAGCTAACTACATGGAGCAGAGTCCTTAGCTAACTCCGTGGAGCAAAGTCCTTCAGCTAACTACACGGAGCATAGTCCCTCTTAGCTGACTCCATGCAGCAGAGTGCTTCTTCAGACATTATTCTTGCAATTCAACCTTTATTATTGAAACGCGTGGTTCATCACCGTGTTCATAACAGCCCGCCACTGTTCTCTATCCTAAGCCACATAAACCCAGCTCATTCCCTCCCACCCTAGTTCTTTGGGATGCACTTTAATATGATCTTTCAATCTAAGTCCATTTCTTTCAAACGGGCTCTTTCCTTCAGCGTTTACAACGAAAACCTAGCATGCATTTCTCCTCTCTGCCATCCGCGCCACCTGTCCCGTGTCTGCATTCTGTAACTGTCATTAAATCGTTTACGTCGTGGTTCTTCTGCGTTACTACCAATCTGAAGTATCTTCTCAGGCGTGAATGCTACTTCCATCGCTGCCACACATTACGCGGCATTATTGAACACGTATGGTGAACAGCGCTGCCGAGTGAAGGCCCAGAATTCGTGTTGTAGCGCTGTAGATATCAGATCCATTACTGGCTCTAAGGCACTTATAATTGCTGCAATTAATCTCAAACTGTGTATTTGAATGCGTCGGACAGCGTAATTATCGGCAGGAAAATGGGAAAATTAGACTACAAAAATGCGAGAGACTGGAATGCCTTTAAAACGGCACAGAAGTGAGCGTTTGGCTCCGTCAAGACAGCCGTTCAAAACAGAACAGAACAGAACAGAACAGAACAGAATGGAACGGAACGGAACAGAACGGAACGGAACGGAACGGAACAGAACAGAACAGAACAGAACAGAACAGAACAGAACAGAACAGAACAGAACAGAACAAAACAGAACAGAACAGAACAGAACGGAACAGAGGGTGTTAGCTGGCGGTCGATAAAGTTAGCAGCTTATGAAACGCGACGCTTTATAAACTGTTGGAAATTATCAACATTCCTCCGAAACGTCGTTGAAATCGACGAGACACATTCCGTACTGAGGGCCCACAAATATTAGACGCCACGTTAAAATTTCAGTTTCCATGACGACCAGGCGCGAGAGATTTTTGCAGCCCTCCCTTATCATACTGTGTACACTTTTAGTCACTCTCCATGTTTCCTTCTGTTCTGTATTATTATCAATATTAATCAGTTTTGAAGCTCGCCCAGTGCGTTTAATAGCCTTCATATACCACCCCAAAAATTGGCCAAATACTTTTCAGTCGATCTCACGTGTTGGGCAGGAACTGTTAATTTATCCATAAAGAATTACTTAAATTTTATACTTCCTGTTACATGTGTAACGATACAGAATTACAAAACCATTTTTCCTACTTTCAACTGTCATTGTAATGTCTTTCTGTTCTTATGAGAGCAGATAAAAAAATAATGGAAACCAATAATTTCCGTGCGTTTGGAGTATGTTTTTTGAAAGATTCCTCTAAACTCTTTAATTGCCTCTGATAATTACGTCGTAAACTAAATTTTGGTGGCCTACCAAGGAAGAATAATAAAGGTAAAGGTAAAGGTAAAGGTAAAGCTATTCCTCGGGTCTGAGTGTTCCAGGAGGCTGAGGCTGCCAGAGTTCCAGACAGTCGGCTGATGAGAGTAGTAAGGCTGTCACCCCTACGCACCGGCCGCCTTTACCCCCCAGGAGATATTCCTGGTACGCATATCTGTTAAAGGCTGAGTCGACCCCAGGACCATATTGCGGCCGGAAGGATTATGTCAACCACAAACGCCAGTGACCACATCGGGATTCGAACCCGCGACCTTCCGGCTTGTGGTGAAAGAATAATAACAAACGTAAAATACATTTCTGGAAATGTCTGTTGTTAACTGCGGCACATGTTTTCATTATGTGTGTGTATACTCTCAGAACACCACAGTCAGCACAAAAATATTTGTTACACTTCCTACACGTTTGAGTCGCTAACTCTACTTTGTGCATGGAACGTCAAGTACACAACAAGGAATATTATTAGGATGGGCTAGGCATGCAGATAGTATAGGCAGGCAACAAATAAATACAAGTTTTTGCGAGATTTCAGTTTCTCACTGCGTGCTTGAGAAAGGCCGAAGTCATATGGAATGTGACTCAGTGTCGGCTGGGGAAAAATTGCAGTACCGTGTAAGAGTGCTGCACCCTGCAAACGGAAGCAGTGTTGTCCATCGAAACGTCGGTAACTTTTACTAGTCAGCACAACATCTCTGTAGATCTCGATCTTGAAGAGATGCCTGCAGAAAGGAAAATAGAGGATAACATTAAGGCCGATCTTTGGAGAATAATTTTTGAAGATGTGCAGTGGATATTTCATGTATCGTGTGCTATAGTGTGCTTTGGTATTGGCGGTGTTGGACCTTCCTTTGGCTACAGCAGTACGCACTGTGGGTTGTCAGTCCTGCACTTAGTACTCATTGCTTGTTATTTTGCCACTTGCAGAATTAGACATGTAGAGCAAAGCCAGAGTAAAGAATGACACTGTATATAGATGATGACAAGGTGATGATTTTGCTTACGCTACTAAATTGGCCTGGCTTAAAAGGAAATGTGAAATCTCCAAAGGCGACGTGATTAATGTGGGATCTCGAAGTTGGCAGCACATCTTTTATTTATAATGCCTTCTAGTGAAGAAATATGTTTTTTTCCCCCATTCCTTGTGCTTTCCGACTTCCAATTTATTTTCGTGTTGTGTGCTAGCTGTGCTGTCTTTCTAAGGAAGGACCTTTTTATTTCTGTGGTACGTCTGTTTTCCCAAGGTGGAGCACATAAACAGAATTGGTAATTACTTGGTGGCAGGATTTGGGTCCCTACATCTCAATAGAATCATGACGGAAGGCATCGTCCATCAGACAGCTGAGCGTGTCTTAGAGACAAATGACTTCGATGTGCTGTGAACGGGGACTGAAACGAGCGAATCACAGGGCGAATGTGCAGCATTACACTTGTGTATAATACACGAGCAAAATCGTATCATATATCCAGTAGTCGGTGGAAACGTAGCAGTGATTCACGAAAACCTAATGCTGTCGTAATTACGTCAATAATACGTTGTACTGTGCCTACAATTCGTGGCTCTAGGCACCACCGTCTTTAGACCTGCAGTAGTTACAAATCTGCGGCAGTTTGTTTCTTTCGACTTCATTATTCGTGAGGAGACAACGGTCGCTCTGCTGACCAAGGAACTCCCAGCGTGATATGCAATCCGCACCTTCGCACCTTCACTGCTGTGTTTATTGGCGTCCGGCACTGCTTTACATCCTGATTCGTCTTCATCCAGGCCAGTGTTTCGCAAAATTTTTTTGCTTGTGGACCCCTTGTGGCTTCGAAAAATAATCACGAATCCTCACGTTCTTGCTGACTTAAATATAGGGCGTCCGGATGATAAATATCCAAAATTAAAAATTTATATCTCAGAACCGACTTTAGATAACTACAAATACTTGTCAGTAGCATACGTAACACTGCATTGCGTGATTTGACCTTAAGTAAACTGACTGTCGCTCGCTTCGTGAGTACAGGGGGTTTCTTAAGTAGACATTCTAACGATCATACGAAATAAACGCATCGCCAATTAAAGAAGTTCGGCGATTAATTTTAACAACTCATTATTCGTTTAATTAAAAGACAAGTAAACTTCAAAGTAGCCGTTACAGATGTGTATCCACGTATCCCCTGGCAACGGGTCACGGATCCCATAAGATCCGCGGAGCACACTGGAGGAACCACTGGTCCAATACCATCCTGATATGCAACCCGCAGCACCAATGTCCGGTTCGCCACCTCACGCTGCACACTGAACGCACTGTTTGTCACTTCGCTGCAGGGTTTATTTATCCGCCTGTGTAATGATGTGGAATTTTAACTTCAGGTATGTTAAAACTCTAAGAGAATTAATTAGTCTGACTAATTGATGGCGGCAGTACCACTTAAGTATTTAGCCTAGCATCGGTTATAAAACTGCGGTGTGCGTAACCCGAGTCGGGGGTCCGCGAGATTATCTATGTCGATCCGTTATAAGTTAGAAGGAAAGGTAATGGGTTCATTGTTAATGTGTGGCAAGACCTACTTGTCTGGAATCATGTCATGGCAGTGTAGGATTCGCTTAGTGGACGGAAAGTGTATCGTTCCAGTTTTGCATGCTGTTTGTTTTGTTTCCATTACTCCTAGGAAAGTCGTAGTTGTGGTAAAGAATATATGGTAAAAATTTTCTAGAGTTTTCGTAATTGGTCGAACTGTGTTACCGTGATTATCGCCTTAGAATTTCGCGAGTTTGGGGTGTGGGGGGGGGGGGCGGGGGGCAAGGCGCAGAATTGGTGAGGCATTTAAGGAGATCGCTGTGTCGGTATGTTGGAGAAATTATAGTGTAGAGCTAGCGATGTCACCTGAAGTGCCGTAAGGGAAAGGATGCACCGGGTTGCGGGCCTAACGGTAGTAGGTGGCCGGGCCGCAGTTATGGGATTTCCTCGCGAGGGTCGATGAATAATTCAGGCTATCACAGCCCGGGGGGGGGGGGGGGCGCCAGAGGCAGTTGACTGGGGACACCAAGTCTAGTAGCAGCAAATGAAGACAGAGGCCTGCTGGGTCATCGTGAGAACTCAGCAGGTTTCAGGTTGGCCAGTGTTACTGGAACACTTACAGGGTTTCCGAGATTGGAAGAACTAACTAACTAACTAACTAACTAACTAACTAACTAACTCCTTGGAGCAGAGGCCTTCTTTAGAAGCTAAGAGTTTCTCAGCTAGTCAAGAAATTCCCCGCCTTTTATGGAACCGGATGTTCATTACCGCATTCACAAGAGCCCGCCACCTGTCCATATCCTGAGCAAGCTCAATCCGGTCCATGCCCCATCCCACATCTTGAAGATCCATTTTAGTATTATCTTCCCATCTACTCCTGGGTCTCTCAAGTGGTCGCCTTCCCTCAGGTCTCCCCACTAAAATCCTGTATGCACCTCGCTTTTCCCCCATACATGCTACATGCCCCGCCCATATCATTCTTCTCGATTTGATTAGCCGAATAATATTTGTTGGTGAGTACAGGTCATTAAGTTCCTCCTTATGTAGTCTTCTCCACTCCTCTGTCGCCTCGTCCCTCTTAGGCCCAAATATCCTCCTCAGCACCCTATTCCCGAACACCCTCAGTCTTTGTTCCTCCCTTAGTGTGAGAGACGAGATTATAAGAAACACATGTGAAATAGTAGGCCCAGCTAAGGTAGCCAGTACCTCAGCGATTTAAAATCCAAGTCTTGCACTTCGTAACGTCGCAGACATCACTAATATGTGGCTGTGAGTATTATCAGATTTTAGATTATTTGAGTGTATTGGGAGTCAGTATTAGATCGGCACTAATGGTCACAACGTGTATGTCACATGTGAATTTGTGTCTAAACCTTGTGGGAATAAAATGTGAACAGTGAACGCGATCACATCTAGGATCTGAGATAATCTTTCCTTACCAGTCCTATAAGCTAATGATTTCAATATGCCGACCTCTTAAAATAGTCACGAGATTTCCTCAGACCTATCTTATGAGCACCGAGCAGAAATTGGCCTCAATAGGACAGATATTGCAGTTGTGACATCGATCGGCAAGTCAGAGTGTATTAGCGTGTGCAAGGACGTATTAGTGTGTACAAGGGTGTATTGGCGTGCATAAGGAATGTATCAGCGTGCACGAGGCGTGTATTAGTGTGTACAAGGGTGTATTGGCGTGCATAAGGAATGTATCAGCGTGCACGAGGAGTGTATTAGTGTGTACAAGGGTGTATTGGCGTGCATAAGGAATGTATCAGCGTGCACGAGGAGTGTATTAGTGTGTACAAGTAGTGCATTAGCGTGTACTTCTCCCTTCTCCAACGCCATGTATATGTTTAGCCCATTCTGTCCTCCATATTACCTCCACGATTATACCTGGTAAGCAGCACAAATTAAGACACACAGTACTGCGTTACACATTTTTATCCAGCGTCCTGCTACTGTAGCAGTCTTAGGATCAGCGCCTTCATCGCGCCTTCTTCCTTAGGCTGTCAGTCCAGCGTTCATACACGTAAAAACAACACTTAGGCCGTTGTTCTTGCTTTAATTATTGGATCTATGTGACAGAGTAAGAGTGACCAGCGTTCCCGGAATTTAGTCTGCTGTCAGTGTACTTACGCATGTTGCTGTCTTTGCAGAACACTCACTCACTCACTCAATCATTCACTCACTCTTCCTCGTTATCGACAGATTCAGTACAGGTCTCTGCAGTATGAGTTTGTGTTACATTCTGGTGGACAGGCCGGAGCTTAGGCGGCGTAACTGTACCTCAGAAAAAAGTTAAAAATTGCTTAACCCTTTAAAGACGAAGCGTATCTGTTTTATATAAGGACTCAGTGCTTACCGCGCTGTAAACACTCTCCACTTCGGTTATAAAAACCAGTCTCTTAATGTTTTATAAGGCAAAGTTGCTGTTTGTTCTGAGATCCATACAAAACATATAAACGCAATGTGGGCACCACTTAGAATTTTTTAATGTTAAACCTGGTGGTATGTAAAGTTACCGCTAGGCTTTAAAAGTTAAGACAATGCGCAAGAGGACGTAAAGCTGGCAACATGCTTCAAACTTGCTGCTGACATGATTTGGTATTTATTGTCCACATACATTACTAAGTCTAAGACAAACTTTTTATAAAGCACTCGCACAGTCATGTGCGTGAAGTGGTACATGAATGCCCGAATGCTATGCAGGATGTCAAATTTAACAAGTTTCTTTTGAGATACACTTGTACAAGCTGTGCGGTGATTTTATAGCGCGAGAGTCGCGTTCAATTGCAAGAAGCTATTTTACGAATTACAGGAAATTGATTTTAATATAACCGTGTCAATAGTGTACAAGCTTAAATGAATTTCTGATTGCTTAATGTTGTTCAGTGTGAACTCATTATAAGTTCTTAATTTATTCGTTAAAAGTGAAGTGTCTGCTGCTGCCTACGGGAAACAAAGAAATGGAACTGGCATACTGCTTAAATTTAACTGCGGAGTGTAACAGTTTTCATGTTTGAAGTATTCTCAGTTCAGCACAGTGAGATGTGACTTTTAGCGCAACGCTTTGTCCAGAACTTTGAAAGCGTTCCGTTTTCTGTAGTCGGAGTTTGGACTGAAGAACCTGTGGCCATATAATGGCGGGTATAAATACGTAAAATCTTCTTCAGTCTAAATGAAAGAGGAGGGAATATTTATGAAGTAACACAGTTGAAGACAATGCAGTAAAATAAATTGTTTCTATATACTGTCTCAAGACAATTGTGTAATTAACTCAATGCAGGAGAGCCCATCCTGGAGAGAAACAGTGCTGAGCCAAATAAAAAATTCTGAGACAATCCTGGACTTTCATGCTGTGCCAAGTAACCGTCATTTTCCTAAATATTTTTTTAAAAGGTACTGTCTTGTCGGAAAGAGAAACATAGGAAGACAGAGAAAGGGACGAGGTGATCAAACGTGAAAGACAGTTGGACTTCTTAATGTTCATTAATTCTATTGGTGAGAGTGATTGGTAAACAAGCATGAAAGTGAAGTCAATGAAAAGTTATCCTCGTATCTGGTCAGTATCGCAGGTTTGTGGCCATGTCGCTTGCTGGGATTGCCGGTTCGACTCCCGCTGAAGCATCCATGTCTGTCTCGTGTGGGTTTTGTGTATTGTACAGTAGAGGTCTCCCTGTCGAGCTGATGATCCGTCGAGAGGAGTCCTACCGAGTATGTGGTGTGTCTAAGTGTGATCGTGAAGCCTCAATAATGAGGTGACCCTGGCCAACTGGGGGCTGTTCGGCCAGGGGGAACAAAATTGAAATCATCACTCTTCTACCTGGATTACCAGAAAACAATTCGTTCGAAAGGGTATGTATGTATGTATGTATGTATGTATGTATGTATGTATGTATGTAGGTATGTATGTATGTGTATGTATGTATGTATGTATGTATGTATGTATGTATGTATGTATGTATGTATGTATGTGTGTATGTATGTGTGTATGT